>JAPIVC010000802.1:625000-865013 GCA_030586385.1 Camponotus fellah | reverse complement strand
TTGTAATTTTCGCCTCGCGGAAGAGCAAGGGAATGATTACGTGATCGATATAATTGGCATCGAGAGCAAATTTAACACAAATTTATCTGCTATAAAAAAACATTTTAAAGACAATATAGATGATCAAATTCCGCGCAAGCGTACTTGTCCTTTTTCAACAACAGTTGCATTTGTCATTCGATTGTGTACATTCGTGCGATGTCCTTCTCAAGAGAAATGTTAGTTTTATAATACTGAGATTTATTGGATCTCGTTGATAAAGTGCAAAACATGTTGCGAATTGCAAATTAGAAGCTTAATACGCATTTATAGCGAGAACTTTCGTTAATTATGAATCTTGTATAAAGCATAAATATTTAAGCACAGGTCAGTGGATGCATATTATAATATCGCGTAGAGTAGCAAAAAATAGACAGATATTTATTATCAGATTTTAAATAATTATGAATTTATGATTGTCTCAGCTATTTATACAGTGCACAATCCAAAAGTGGAAAATCAAATTAACTTGAAGTAAATTTAAATTTACTGTTTGATACAAATTATTTAACTCGTGCATAATTTGTTTTAAGTAATGTTTTATGTTTAAATCCTACAATACATTCATTTCAAAGAGTGATATGCAGAAAATATTTAAATTTTATTAATTATAATATATTATCTCATTTAGAGAAATAATTTCTATATATTTCCTTTATTGCACAATTGTTACATACATTCATATATCTCATACGTTATTCTTGCATAGAATACATAACGGTAAAGTAAGATAATGATGCCTTTGTAAGCTAGAATCAGATATGTTTTATGTAATTTCGTTCGAGCCGCGTGTTTTATAAGCAAATTATACAATAATAATACATTAATATAATATATTATGCACAACTGATAACTTTTACCGTGGCAAAAAGCTCGAAAGATAATGTAATTACTCCGCCAAAATTCAGGTTGAATGTTTTGCTACCCTTTTGCAAAAGAAATAGTATCAGTTTCTGTACATGTAAGGGTGTAATATACCATTGAACATTATACCTAGATAGAAAATAAAGAAATAAATCGATAATTGAATAAAGAGCAATAGCAATAATATTCAACATGCGCATATGTATGTGAAATGTTAATTTTAAGCTTCATTTAAATTATTAAAATTCTTAACAAATTAATATGATGATAAATATGTAATCATATATAGTTTCTCTTACACGGTGGAAAATACGTGATCATTGTGATTTGTAATTTCTTGTCCGGCATAATTGATGAAAAACAAATATACCAACATGACAATTGCAATTAAAAAATGCATTAATAATTGTCCAAAATTATCTCCCTTTGATGCATATACGGCAATCTACAACACAATATTATGTTCAATCTTTTCGTGTATTTTACGTGTAATTTGATCGTTTTACAGCGATAAGATTTTAAAAATGTCTTTCGATCTCCTGATACCATGCAATGCGCAATATTGCTCATCTAAAAATAAATTTAACAATGCGAGAAAAACTCACTGCATAAAGATTAAGGCTTAAACAAATCACAACAATTGCTATCAAAAGAAGGTGCGATTTTTGAAAATTGTCCGATAAAAATACGATTAACCTTAAAAAAAATATTATTATATATAATATATAAATATTATTATATAAATATTATTATATTACAATATACATAAATGATATTTGAATAACTAACTTGATAGCTTCACGATGAATATCTACAGCATGAATTATTTTTTTATAAATTATAATTTCATTTTGATAGTCAATTTTTTTCTTTATATCAATATTAATCGTCATCTTTACCGTTACTGCCTTCTCAATGCGATAACTGCATACATAATTATTTTTTAATAATGTATATTAGTCCGTCTATATGGAGCAAAAAGATTTTTCGATAATATCTAGATAATAAATAGGTTTCATTCTGTGGCAGTAAATTTCATAAATTATATAAAAATAAACAAAGTTTCTCAAAATATTAATTTGCTAAAAATAAATATTATACAATCTACAAATGATTTCGTCAACAAACTGATTCTTATTCTATCAATAAAACAAGGACAAAGTTTTATTGCAACAACAAAATGCATTTGTTGAAAATAATAGAAACCATGTCTATTAAAATTGTTTTTACAAATAAATAAAGTTTCTTTATTTCTACATGCATAAAAGATTACTTTCTACTCTATATTGAATAATTTATTTTAAAAACGAATATTATACATATAATACATATAAATAATTATACATATAATCACTTTCATATTCTATTTGCAGCGATGATTTTATTTTCATAATAAAATTCTTTTCTCTCGCGTAAATATGTTTAATAAATAGAAAACATACTAAATTTTGTTTAAAATAAATATTTTTAATTTAATTTAATTTCTTATATTTATTTCATCTCACCTAGCGATTTTAAAAATTCCACAAATATGTTTAATCAATGATATAAGTATTATTCCTTTTCCTACTAATGTCGTTGCTCCTATAAAAAAAGCAACATCCATATACAAGATTATGTAAAAATAACTTTCGCTGTCTGTAAAGTACTCAGGCATGAGTTGTGTCATCACACGTGGTTGTGTCACATTTATGTGCAGGACTATACGAAGAAGGCGCGGTAAAATTGTAATTGAGCCAATAGTAACTGACGCGAAAATGTAAACCACTAACAATAAGTATATATAAAAAGTTAATATATGAATTATCACTTTTTAGATTTTTTAAATATATTAATGTGTTGTTTTTACATTCAAATTTCACTATTCTGCAACCAATTCTCTATATCCGATATTTTTGCATAGTTAATGATTGTAATATATTCAATCTTCTATATCATTTAAATTTTTTTAGAAATTAAAATAAATAATTAAAATTTAAAAAAAATATATATATATAAATTATTATATATATTAAATATAATTAAAAGTTATATATTTAATATATAATTATAAAATGTATAGAATTATAAAATATTTTTTATAACTACAATATATATATAAGATACAATTATATTTAAATATTAAAGGTAATTTAAATATTAAAGATATTATATAGTGAAATGGTTACTTGAACTTGTGGCGCCTCAAATTTTATTATAATTGTAATTTTTATTTTACTTTGCAATTGACTATATAAAATTATCAACATATGTTATCTTACTTATAAACATAATCGTAAAATATTTCGCATTTGTCCCATATTTTTTTATAATAGCGATTTCATTTTCATCGTTTAATTGATTATATACATGTTGAAGTTGCTCCAATAAATATTTCACCTATTATACCAACAATACCTTGGCATTTATCACATTGTAAATTTGAAAAAGATTTTTGTATACAAGGATTAATGTTTTTCACAGCTTATTATTGGATAAGCGCCATAAAACTTTAACTTACTGCTTGAGCGTTAATTCGGATGGAATTATATTCAATTGCATACATAATAAATATCAGTAAGACAGAAAAAACTTTGATGATAAAATCAGGAGTGCATTCTGCATATATAAATACTGTAAGCTACAATCAATCAAAATTATTTAAAAAAATAAAAATACAGAGTTACTTTTCTTATTTCATTATTAAATTAATAATATATAATTATCAAATGTTTTTATGTGCTTTTATAAGCATTATAATAGCAAATAAGTTAAAAACATAACTCTCATCGTAATAAAAAACAAATTTTTTTTTATATGTTATTATACTATAAAAATTAGTATTATTTTATATTATTATAAATAAATACGTATTGTAATATGTTCATTAATGTTATTGATAACAAATATCATCTACATCATATTTGTTATAAATATGAATATACCTGGAATATAATAAAGCTTATCAGAACACCGAAACACAAGCTTAATTGAAATTGAACGAGTTTTGATCGATGATAAGGCCATAAACCAACCACAAGCAAAATAATTCGTTGGAACGTAAAATGAGTCTCTATACAGATCATCACTATGCAAAAGTCGAAACGAGTATGATGGCAAAAAGATCGGCGAGACTCCCCTTCTTCAAAGAGATCAATAAAACAAAATTTCTGTCTTTTTGTGTAAATTCTAAATTGCCTAATTCAGGAAACGATAATACAAGCGGTAGTGCAAATATATAAAGCGGTAATGTAAATATAATCGTATAATCGAAATACTTGCAATTTCTCCGGGGAGAAAAATGGAGCGATTATGCGATCGATACATTTAACGCCGAGAAAAAAATTACTGCAAAATTTATCTTCGATAGAAAAACATTCTTGAGACAATTTGTTGATCGAAGTCTGCGCAAGCGTACTTAATCTTTCTCAGCGCAAAGAGGTTTGTGCGTTTCATTCGATTGTATACATTCGTGCGATACGTTTCTTTACAAGATTGTTATCTTATCGAGATATTATTATAGTTACATAGTTTCCTCTTCAATAAAAAGCAAAATATGATGCAAATATCGATGTAAACGTCAATATAAATACAATGTAAGTAATTTTCAAAAATTTATATTAAAATATATATGTGTTTATGTATATATGTATGTTTATCTCTTAGTGCGCAATATAAAAAATGAGTTAATGATTATCAGAAATGAATCTCAATGATTATCAGAAATTAAATTACAAAAGTTATATAAAAGAGTTATAATTCTTTTAATTGTTTAAATAATTCATTATCATCGACAGAAGATAAAATTAACATTTTTTATGACGTATGTTATTTAATTCATGCAAAATGCGAAAATTCATACATATATTTGTGTGTATAAAAAATATTTAAACGTTATATTAAAACTTTATTTTATTGTGAAAAATATATATGCGTGTGTTACAACAATATAAATGATTTAAAATGTATAAATTAAATAATGCTATATTTTTCATTCTCACTTTAAAGATAACACTCGCGATATAATTTAAACGAATAAACATTATAATCTCAAGTAACTTTAATTCCATTTCCTAACAAACTGTACATACAATCGTATAATTTTTATTTTTTACGTTACTCCTCCTCCATGGAATATATAACAGTAAAGTAGGATAATGATGCCTTTATAAGCTGAAATAGAATATATCTTGTGTAACTTTGGTGTCGCGTATTAATCATATAATAATATGTTATATGTTATATTATGCATATTTAATAACTTTTACCGCGGCGAAAAACTCGAGAGATAATGAAATAATGAAAAAATTCAGAGTTACAGTTTTGCTATCTCTTTGCAATAGTATCAGTTTCTGTACTTTTACAGACGCAGCGTACCACCGAACACTGTAACTGTAGAAAAATGGCAAGGAATCAAAAATTTGTTAAATGCAGTAATCTTCAGCCTACGAATGTGTGAAATAAGTATCTCAAGTTTTATCTTTGTAATAATTCGTAAAAAATTATCATATATATTTATTTATATAAGCAGATATCTCTCTTACGCGGTGTAAAATACATGATCGTTGTGGTCTGTAAGTTTTTGTCCGAAATAATTGACCGTAAACAAATATAAAAATAAGATTAATGCAATTAGAAAGTGTAATAATAATTGTTCAGTATCGCCACCATGTGACACATTCACAGCAATCTACAATACAATGACGCATCTTTATATATATTTTATAAATATTTTATATATATTTTATGTCAAGAGATTAAAAAATATGTTTTTCAACTTTAATATCCTGCAATATAAAATACAATTTTTACATAAATAAATTTTATAATGTGAAAAAACTTACTGCGTAAAGATTAAGAGTCAAGCAAATTACACCAACTACTATTACAAGAATATGTGATTCTCGGAAGCTGTTCAATAAAAATAAAATGTACCTTAAAAAAGAATATATAATCGTATGATACATATAAAAACATTATACATATACATATATATATATATATATATATATATATGTGTGTGTGTATAATGTATAATATAATTATAAAATATAAAAATACTAACTTGATAGCTTTACGATGAATATCTACGGCATGAATTATTTCTTTATAAATTGTAATTTCACTCGCTAGGCTAAAATTCGTTGTCATCGTTATTGTCAATGCCTTCTCGATGCGATAACTGCATAAATAATTTCTTTCTTTTTATTAAGTGAACCTCGTTTATACATAAAGAATAAAAATTGTCTGACAATGTATATATATATATATATATATATATATATATGTATGTATATGTATATATATATATATATGTATGTATATATATATATATATATATATATATATGTATGTATATGTATATATATATATATATATATGTATGTATATATATATATATATATATATATATATGTATATATTAATTTTTGTCAAATGTGAAAAAAAGAGGAGTCCGTCAACTTCATACAGATACACTGATTTCCATTTCATCCATAAAATAGAAATGATTTTATTATATTAGTAAAATGTATTTATGAAATACTAATCATTTCGTTTTAACAGCAAAGTCGTAATTTTACAAACAAATAACTTTTCCATTTTGCTAACAATATCTGTTGTTCTACCAATTTATTTACTTCAATAATTTATTATGAAAATAATTTTGCTGTCATAAGATATACAAATTTCTTTTAGACAATGAATATAAGTATGACGCTAAATATGCGCATAAAATTCTTAAAATCTTATTCAAAACTTTTAAATTATTTTCTATATTTAATGCTTCACCTGGCGACTCTAAACATTCCACAGGCATGTTCTAAATATGATAGAAGCATCATTGCAATTCCAACTAGTGCTGTCGCTCCTATTAAAAGGGCTGCATCCATGTACAACAGAAAATAGATATATCTCTTTTGATCAACAAAATATTTAGGTATAACCTGTTGCATCACGCGTGGATGTGTCACATTTATGTGCAGAACAAAACCAAGAATGCGCGGCAAAATTGGAAGTAAAATTACAATAACTGAGATGCAAATGTAAAGCGCTAAAAATATTTTTAAAAAGTAGATATATAAAATTATTTATTTTTTACTCTTTCGAATTATCATGTAAATTTCTAATGTCATTATCTTAGTAATCACTTGCCTATGCGATATTTTTGCATAATAAATATATAATATTTATTTGTTTTGCAAAACAAATATTAAAATTTTTCCAACATCATTTTTTTATTGAAATATAATAATTAAAATTAGGTGTATTATTGAAACAAATATTAGCATTCAATTAATTCTTCAATATAAATTCTTATATAAATTATAATGATATTTTGAATATATTTTTTAATTATATTTCTGCATTGTAATAAAGAAATAATATAATATAAATATAATATAAATATAACATCTCAAATTTTAATTAATTTCATTTAAATTAGATAGCAAAGTGGTTAATCAGATTAATTTAATATTTATCATTAATTTAATTTTTACTGTGATTTTTATCATAATAATTTATTTTTATTTGCGATATGTATAAAATATCAAGAAATACTATCTTACATAAAAGCATAGCCACATAACGTTTTGCGATATTCTCATATCTTTGCATGATAGCGATTTCGTTGTCGTCTCTCAGCTCGTTATAAATGTGCTGAAGTTGCTCCAATAAATACCTTACCTATTACATCAATAATACTTTGGCATTTGCCTCGATATAAATTTTGAGGACTGTTGTGATTGGTTCATCATTATCACGATATTTTATTAAAAGGTAAAAAAAACAAAGAATTAACTTACAGCTTGAGTATTCATTCGAAATGAATTATATACAATTGCATACATAATAAGCAATAATGCGATAGAGAGAACTTTGATAACAAGATCAGTAGTGCATTCTGCAGATATAAATACTGTAAGCTACAATCAATAAAATATTACTTAAAAAATTATGAAATAATGAAAAAGATATTCTTATTTAATTAATTATATTGTTAATAATAATAATAATCAGCTATTCTCATATACATTATGCTTTATAACAGATAAATAATAAAAAGATTCTTATACATATATTTAATTTTAGATCTATATATTATCAACTTTTATTTGTTGTATGTATTTAATATGTATCTAATATATTTAATATTGTTAATAATAAAATGTATCATATATATGCATCACATTGGAATAATTATAAATAAGAGTAATATAATCATAAAAAATTATGATTATGAAAATATAGACGTACCTGGAATATGATAAAGCTAATTAGAATACTAAAAAACAAGACTAACTGAAATTGAACGAGCCTTGATTGCTGATAAGGCCATAATCCAACCGCGAGCAGAAAAATTCGATGGAAAGTAAAACGAGTTTGTATAGAAATCATCACTGTGCAAAAGTCAAGATACGTTTGACGGCGAAAAATTCAGCGAAGCTCCGCAATCTCCTTCTCTGGAGAGATCAATAAAAAATAAAGTCTTATAAAATTTCTTTCTTCCTATGTAAATTCTACCGTAAATTGTTTAATTTAGGGTAAGCGGCAATGTAAGGTGGAAGATAAAAACATAATTGTATAATCGAAATACCGCAATACGATGTATACTGGTGGAGAAACGAAATAATTATGCGATCGATACATTTAATGTCTCGACGGAAAAATTATTGCAAATTGATCTCCGACAGAAAAACATTCTTGAGACAATTTGTTGATCGAAGACTGCGCAAGCGTACTTGATCTTTCTCAGCGTAAAGAGTTTTGTGCATTTCATTCGAGTGTACATATTCGTGCGGAATGTTTCCTTCTATAGAAGATTGTCGTCTTATACTTATCGAGATATTAGTTACCTCTCCATAATTTTCTCTCCAATAAAATAATGCAAATGTCAATGTAAAGGTGAATGTAGATACAATTGTAGTAAGTAATTTTCAAACATTTTTCAAGTTGTATTAAAATATATACACGTGTTTATGTATAGTATGTACGTTTATCTTTTATCGGGTAATAAAAAAATGAGTCTCAATGATTACCAGAAATTAAATAATAATAAAGTTATAATTCCTTCAATTGTTTAAATAATTTCATCATCGACGGAAAATAAAATTAAAATTTTTATATTGTTACGTATATTATTTAATTGGTGCAAAATTCGAAAATTTAAATCTATACGTATATTTGTGTGTATAAAAAATATTTAAACGTGATTATATTAAAACTTTATTTTATTGTGAAAAATATATATGTTCATGTGTTACAATGATATAAATTATTTAACATATAAAAATTATTTAACATATAAAAATTAAATAATATATTTCTTATTCTCTTCTCTTTAAAGATAACACTCGCGATACAATTTAACGAACATTATAATCTCACGTAACTTTAACGTTGCATTTTTTTACAAATCGTACATACAAACGTATTATTTATTTTAGACGCTATTCCTGCATGGAATATATAACAGTAAAGTAGGACAATGATGCTTTTATTAGCTGGAATAGAATATATCTTGTGTAACTTCCATGTCGAGTATTAAGTATATGATATAATAACTACATAATATGTTATATGTTATATTATGCATAAATTAATAACTTTTACCATAGCGAAAAGCTTGATGGATAGTGAAAATACTCCGGCAAAATTCAGAGTTACAGTTTTGCTACCTCTTTGCAAAAGAAATAGTATCAGTTTCTGTACCTGTACAGATGCAGTGTACCATCGAACATTGTAGCTAGAAATAACGGCAAAGAGTCAAAAATTTGTTAAATGCAGTAATCTTCAACCTAAGAATGTGTGAAATATATGTATCAAGTTTTATCTTCGTTATAATTTATAAAAAAATTATCATATAATATATAATTATTCATGTAAGCAACATCTCTCTTACGCGGTGTAAAATACATGATCGTTGTGGTCTGTAATTTTTTGTCCGAAATAATTGAGCGTAAATAAATATATAAATAAGATTAATGCAATTAGAAAGTGTAATAATAATTGTTCAGTATCGCCACCATGTGACACATTTACAGCAATCTACAATACAATGATGCATCTTTATATATATTTTATAGATCATTTTATATAAAAAGATTAGAAAATATGTTTTTCAACCCTGATATCTTGCAATATAAAATACTGTTCATTTTTAAGTAAATTTTATTATAACATGGGAAAACTTACTGCGTAAAGATTAAGTGTCAAGCAAATCATACCAACTAGTATCGCAAGAATATGTGATTCGCGGAAGCTGCTCAATAAAAATAAAGAGTACCTTAAAAAAGAATACATAATATAATCTTATGATACACATAAAAACATTATACATATATATATATATATATATATATATATATATATAATTATAAAATATAAAAATACTAACTCGATAGCTTTACGATGAATATCTACGGCGTGAATTATTTCATTATAAATTATAATTTGGTTCGCTAGACTAGAATTCATCGGCATCGTTATTGTCATTGCTTTCTCGATGCGATAACTACAAAAGTAATTTTTTTCTTTTTATTAAGTGAGCCTCGTTTATAAAGAAAGGACAACAATTTTTTGACAATATATTTAATAATTTTTGTCAGTTATTAAATAAACAAAATTTATTAAAAATATTAATTTTCTATTATACTGCATAACGAATTTAATATCAAATTATGATTTGAAGGATATCCAGAATTTTGATTTTTGTTTTTAAATGTGAAAAACGAGCAATTCCCCAACTTCATAGAGGTAATTGACTTTCATTTCATTCATAAAAAACAGAAATAATTTTATTACAGTAATAAAATATATTTATTAAATATTAATCATTTTATTTTAACAGCAAAGTCATACTTTTATAGACAAAGAATTTCTCTATTTTAATAACAAAAAAGTTATCTGTTGCACTACATTAGTTTATAACTTAAATAATTTATTACGAAAAAAATTTTGCTGTTTGTCAGAGATATATTTATTTTAGACAATAAATATATTTAATGTCATATATATGTATATATATGTATATATATATATATATATATAAAACATTACATATTTTATTACATTATTTATTTATTTATTGGCTAAAATAAATAATTATAATAATTTATTTAGACAAATAAATAGTTTATTTATTTTAGACAATAAATATATAAATGTGACATTAAATATACATACAAAGTTCTTAAAATATTATTAAAAACTTTTAAATTATTTAATGCTTCACCTGGCGACTCTAAACATTCCACAAGCATGTTCGAAATATGATAGAAACATCATTCCTATTCCAACTACTGCTGTCGCTCCTATTAAAAGGGCTGCACCCATGTACAACAGAATTAAATAGATATATCTCTTTTGATCAACAAAATATTTAGGTATAAGCTGTTGCATTACGCGTGGATGTGTTGCATTTATGTGCAGAACAAAACCAAGAACACGCGGCAAAATTGGCAGTAAAGTTACAATAACTGAGATACAAATGTAAAGGGCTAAAAATATTTTTCAAATGTAGATATATAAATTGTTATTTTTCAATTTTTCGAAATATCATGTAAATTTCTAATGTCATTATCTTAACAACCACTTCCCTATGCAATATTTTTGCATAATTATAAAATATTTATTTTTGCAAAACAAATATTAAAATTTTTTTAACATGATTTTTTTATTGAAATGTAATAAAATTATTATTGTGAAATAAATATTAGCTTTCTATTCATTCATCAATATAAATTCTTATAATCATATTTTGAATATATTTTTTAATTATATTTCTACATTCTAAGAAAGAAATATTATAATATAAATATAGCATCTCCTGTATTTAAATTAAATAGCAAAGTGGTTAATCAGATCAATTTAATATTTACCATTAATTTAATTTCTATCGTGATTTTTATTATGATAATCTATTTTCATTTGCTTATTTTCATTCATAGATATATATATAAAATGTCAAAAAATACTATCTTACACAAAAGTATTGCCACATAACGTTTTGCGTTATTTCCATATCTTTGCATGATAGCGATTTCATTCTCGTCTCTCAGTTCGTTATAAATGTGCTGAAGTTGCTCCAATAAATACTTTACCTATTACATCAATAATACTTTGGCATTTGCCTCGATATAAATTTTGAGGACTGTTGTAATTGGTTCATCATTATCACGATATTTTATTAAAAGGTAAAAAAAACAAAGAATTAACTTACAGCTTGAGTATTCATTCGGAACGAATTATATTCAATTGTATACATAATAAGCAGTAATACGATAGAGAGAACTTTGATAGCAAGATCAGAAGTATATTCTGCAGATATAAATACTGTAAGCTATAAGTAATAAAAAATTATTTGAAAAATAATAAAATAATGAAAAAGGTATTCTTCATTTAATTAATTATGTTGTTAATATATAATAATTATTTTAAAAAATAATAAAATAACGAAAAAAATATTTTTTATTTCATTGATTATATTGCCAATATATAATAATCAGATATTTTATAAATTATGATTTATAACAAATAAATAATAAAAAGATTCTTATAGTAGTAGAAAAAAAAAGATATATACAGGGTGTCCGATTCGTGAGAGACCAAACGAAAAGTGATGATAAATTGGATCAAACTAAGAAGAATAATCCTTTACCATTTTGCAAAATTTGCAATAATTATTAAGTAATAAGCAAAAAGTCTATCGTTTCTCATGCGCCGGGACATTTTTGCTTATTACTTAATAATTATTACGAATTTTGCAAAAGTAGAGGACTATTCTTCTTAATTTGACCCAATCTATCATCATATGTATGTATGTATGCATGTATGTACATATGTATATGTATATACATTTTTGCTTATTACTTAATAATTATTGCGAATTTTGCAAAATGGTACAGGACTATTCTTCTTAGTTTGATCCAATCTATCATCACTTTTCGTTTGGTCCCTCATAAATCGGACCCTATCTATATATATATATATATATATATATATATATATATATATATATATATGTATGTATGTGTGTGTGTTTGTGTGTGTGTGTGTATAAATATTATTTTAGATCGTTATATTGTCAAATTTTATTTGTTGTATTACGTATGTATGTATCTAATACGTTTAATATTATTCATAATAAATATATGCATCATATTGAAATAATCCTAAATAAGAACAACATAATTATAAAAGATTATGATTGTGAGAATATAGACATACCTGGAATATGATAAAGCTAATTAGAATACTAAAAAACAAAACTAGCTGAAATTGTACGAGCTTTGATTGTTGATAAGGCCATAAGCCAACCGCGAGCAGAAAAATTCGGTGAAAGGTAAAATGCTGAGTTTGTATAGAAATCATCACTGTGCAAAAGTCAAGATACATTTGACGGCGAAAAATTCGGCGGAACTCCGCAAACCTCCTCTCTGGAGAGATCAATAAAAAATAAAGTCTTATAAAATTTATGTTCCCTTCTGTGTAAATTCCAGCATAAATTACTTAATTTAGGATAAAGGTAATTTAAGGTGGTAGATAAAATATAACCGTATAATACGGCAATATGATGTCTATTGAGGAAGAAAGGGAGCGATTATGCGATCGATACATTTAATGTCTCGATGTCGGAAAAATTACTGCAAATTTATCTCCCGCAGAAAAACATTCTTGAGACAATTTGTTGATTGAGGACTGCGCAAGCGTATTTGGTATTTTTCAGCGCAAAGAGTTTTGTGCATTTCATTCGATTGTACACATTCGTGCGGTATGTTTCCTTCTTTAGAAGATTGTTGTCTTACACTTATCGAAATATTAGTTACATATAGTTTGCTCGCCATTAAAATGCAAGATATGATGCAAATGTAGTCAATGCCGATACAATTCTAGTAAGTAATTTTCAAAATTATATTAAAGTACACAGATGTTTATATAGATATTTATTTCTTATCTTAAAATATGAGTCTCAATAATTATTAGAAATTAAATTACAATAAATTATAGTTCATTCGATTTTTTAAATAGTTTCAATATTGATTAACACTACAAATTAACAAATTAATTTTTTACGATGTGTACTATTCAATTGGTACAAAATTTGTTTGAAAATTCAAATTCTGTATGTATTTATGTACGTGACAAAGATATTTAAACATGATTAATATTAAAACTTTATTTTATTGTGGAAAATATATAGTTCATGTATTACAATGGTATAAATTATTTCATGTAAATTATTTCATGTAAAAATCAAGTAGTGTTATTTCTCAATTATTTCTTCCTCTAAAGACAACGCCTATGATGTAATATATTTTTAAAACCACAGTTATTAGAATTTCAGATAACTTTATGCATTTACTTGTAAATAATGTGCAATCTTATTTCTTACGTCACACCTGCATAAAATATATAAAATAAGATAACAATGTTAATTGGAATAGAATATATTTTGTATAACTTCCGAGTAACAACTGGGTATGTGATAATATGTTATACATCATATTATGCATAAGTGATAATATAAAATATAAAAATAATTGTAGTCTGTTTAAAAATCTCTAAACTAATAAAATAATATGTGTACACCAAAAATTAATGAATTCTGTTTATTATGCTTGAAAATCATGTCGTAGATATTTCATTCTTCCTGTCATTTAATTACATGTATCTTTTAAAAATTATAAATAATGTATCTATCTAATTTTCAATATCTCGTCTCCTACAAAATACTGCCGCGCGAATAATACCTTTTTATTGTCTCGCTCTTGTATTTTTCATGCGATATGTATTTGCTAAAATCCATTTGTAAAACGCTCTTGTAAATTATAGTACTTTTCAACGTGCTCTTGCCTTTCGCAGGTCAGATACGGATCGCAAATGGAAAAGCCTTTGAGTACCGCATATCCTGTGAAGGAATTCATGTTTTTCATGCATTCTCCTTCCAACTTCTCTTGCTCTCTCCTCTCTTTCCGCCGACCCTAGTCATAGTGTCACTTCCCACGATGCGGTAGGGTCTTTTCGCCCCGTTGTTTGCGTACCGCGAAATGCCATCGAAAGAGACGGCGGATGACGCGTCTGCGAAGTAGGAAAGAAAGCGAAAGCACCACATCGAGCGAAAAAAAAGGAACACTTTGCAATCGCGAAGAGAGAATGAAAGTACTATGTCAAGATAAAAGCTTCACAGTCATAAAGAGAAGTAAAAATAAATGTAGCAATATAGAGAGAAAAAGTTTCACTCTTGTAAAAGAAAATAAAAGAAGGGATGTAATAGGATTTGAAGGAAGGCGAAAGTTGTATGCGAGACGAGACTTTACATGTATAGCTACGAATTGAAATACAAAAATGCACTCTAGAGTCTGAGGGAAGAATTTTCTAGTCACTAAGAGAGATGAGAAAAAATGTAGCAGAATCGAAGAGGAAGCGAAAGACTTACGCCGAGGAAGAAGACTCACAGTTACAAGTAAAGTAGGAAAGAATGTAGCAAAGAACGTCTGAGAAAACGGCATCGTGGGAAAACATGAAAAGGAAAAGAAAATTAATAAAGATGAAAATGAGAGAGAGAAGAAAGAGAGAGAGAGAAAGAAGGAAAAAAGGAGATCTGATCTATTTCTTCGATTTTTATAAATACGAGAGTAATTTCTCCGCGCAACTTTTTTTTTCTTTGAACTGGAAAGCATATTTTAAACGCGAACATATCGGACGAACGCGTTTTGCGGCTGTGTTTTGTAGGGGGAAGAAAGGCGGAAAGAGATCCGAAGGGGAGACGGAGAGAGCGAGGAAACGGGAGAAAGAGCATGGCAACACGTCTGTCGGCATTGTGTCGTCAACTGCGATTAAAATGTAAAGGGATTCATGCCGTGCAGCCAATTTATATGCGTCTGGCTAGGCTCGTTCTGAAATCGGTCGGATATCCAACACCATCCCGCGCCCTCCTCTCCCCCGCCGTCCTCTTTCCCTCTTTGCTCCTCGGCTTTTTCCGACACCCATTCCCCATTATTCGCGTCCGTGCTCTTCTTTACATTCGATCAATTCGAATCTTCGTCGAGATGTGTGATTCTATCGACGCTTCGCCTCGTCGTCTGACAGATCTCTGAATTAAGGCTCAACCATAATCTAGCTCAAGATAGATGCACGTAACGATAAATAATGATAAAATTTGGAACCTATCCCAGATTCAGAAATATCGAACCTTTGAGAGAAGAGGCGATAAACACGCGATGAATTTCGAAATTTTGCAAATGTATCTTTCTTCATAATATTTCTCTTTCTCTTTTAAAACTTTGTTTAATCTTTACTGTGTGAAAGAAATTCGTATGCTTTTTCAACACGATTGCATTTTCCCTCCCTATCATAGAAATAATCCAATATTTCTGACTTTCGAAAAATATAAAAAAAATATACAAATTTAATTGTTAGTATTTTTTATTTATTTTATATATTATTCCCTTTAATGAAATATAATAATTTTACGTGTCAATTTTAGGCATGAATCTTTATAGAGATTCTCCAAAAAATTCTTTGTCTTGTAAAAATTTGCATTTAGGATTCTAGAGTAAGTTTTATGTTGTAAACAAAATATTTTCGTGTCAGCGAAAATAAAACAAACTGATAAAGCTTTTTCGGGTATAGAAGAAAGCCGTTATGGGTTTATTTTAAATATCTATCGTCAGCTTGTCAAGGAGAAATTCACCGAGTTATAAAGTTAATTATATTGACTTAGTTTCTTCAGCAAATCGAGGATATAGACTTTCGCAAGTCTTTTTCGATTTACTGCCCGAGTACTTTATTTCATTGTTCGTAACATGATGTGCTGGCTGTATCTTCCACAGCACGAAGAAAAATAAGATTCGTTTCTGGCAAGGAGAATCTTTCTCTTCCATTTTACACTCTTTCTTCTTCTAGACAGAAGCATCAGAAGAATATTGAATAAAATTAATCGAGTAAAATTATGAAAAGAGAATCCCTATATTATATGAAAGAATCTCATGTAAAAATAATTGCTATATAAACGCGACTCATATATAATATATATGAACAGATTTATAACGCTCATGTGTGTATGTTTTGCAAATTTATCGAATTGATAAATTTTAAATAAATTAATTGTGTCATAAAAATTTCAATTATAATCTTAATGGGGTAATTTCCAAAGTCATACAAAATTATTTTTTACCGTTATTTAATGAAGATTAATTATAAAATTAATTTATTAAATTATTGTTAAATTATTATTAATTAAATCATTTAAAAGAATTTATTTATTTTTTGTAATCATCACTTAATTATTTTATACGAAACAACTTCATATAAAATCATACAAATCCGACTAGATCTATGTAAAATAAAATAGACTTTCATCGATTTTCTCGCGATCTCTCTCTGACTGGGAGCGTCAGCTCGCGAAAGCTGTGTGAACGTGAAATGTCGAATTCTCTCGCAAAATCCAATCTTAATCTCGATCCGAAATCGCCCGACATATCTCTTCCCCTTATTCTTTCCCTTTTCGTACCCTTCTACAAGCTGCTCCTTTGCATTCGATATATTCAGCGGCTCGCCCGTCTCGCGAATTCACGCGTAAATGTCGATATTCTGTCGGATATGTTGGGTTTTGAAAGAAAAACATTACGGCGTCTCCTGATATCCCTATTTTTCCTCGCGATTTTCGCTCGATATGGTCGACTGATCGAGAAAAATATTCTCTCCTTGCACATCGCAGAAGTTTATAAATTCCATCAAAACGCGCGTATTTCAATGCCATCGAAATGTATTCTTGTAAAGAGGAGAGCCGCGAGAACAAAAGCGAATTTTTTCAATCAAAATCATTTTTTCAATTCTGTTCCTTTAATATCTCTTTTTTAATATTACAAGAAAATTCTAGGAATTAAGGAAAATTAAATTCCTTTAATGAAATCTTGATACAAAAATTTATTATTAGAGAATGTATGTCAAAAAATAAAAGAAATGTCGCGATCCACACACATATATGCACACACAAAATTGTGCTCTTTAAAACAGAAGTTTCACCGAGTAAAAAGTTAGTAATGTATGTAACAATTAATTTATATAGCAGATATTAAACCATATTTTTCAACGAATTTATCGTAATGGAAAAAAAAAGAAAACTCTATCCTAGTTTTTATCGTCGCTGAGTCAAAAAAGAGCTTAAGTAAGGACGAGCGAAAAATACCTTGCAAATTCGATTCTTTTTTTTTTACTAGGGTGTATCATGCGGATCACTTACGGCAAATCCATAATAAAGTATGCGCGATGCGATGTCGTCGTCGCGGCATGCATTTAGACGCATCGGGACGAGCTGCGCATCGTAATAAACGTGCGACAAATAAAATTTCGTAATCATGCGTATGCGCGACGATACGATAGGATAGATGCATCGCGGCTTCGTCTGACTGCTGATAAGATCAACGCATGTTCGCGCATTTACAATGAAGCGACCAGATGCGAACACGAAAATCATTTCACGAGACTGATTAATATTTAACTCTTTCTTCTTATTTCTATTCCGAAATATGCAAATACTCTAAAACTTGCAGATATTTTTAGTCAATTAATTTTTTAAAAATACATACATATTCCTCTGAATTAATTATTTCTTTTAACTCACTATGCACTGAAAAAACTGATTGGTAATAATTATCAAATATATTTAGTTGTGAATTTTAATTGAATATTTGATAAATATGACTATATTTGATAATAATTACTAAATCTTCAATTAGTCTAATTGCAAACAAATTTTGTTTACAATTGAATCAATTAAACAATTTAGTAATAATTATTAAATATTTAATACTTATCATAAAATCTTTGATGATTGTTATTAAATATGTATTAAATTGTTGTAAATATTACTAAATCATTCAATTTAAGATTATTAGATATTTGATAACTATTATTAAATGATTTAGTTAGGTCAACATGTTTGATAAAATAATTGGTAATTATTAACAAATTTTGATAAGATAGTCGTTTCGCGCAAGCACGCAAGGATATGTTAGTTTGTTTGTTCATCGCTATGCGACGTGAAATGCGCTATCTTTCTCGTATTTAAGTTTAGTTATGAGAATTATATAAAGTTTGCAAAGAGTAACAAACAGAGATTAAAAATAAAGATTAAAAATATATTGTTCAATTTAATTTCTGATTTCTCAATACAAGAGTTTCAGATATTAAATTGATTTTATAAGTCGGATAAGTAAATGTCCAGCAAATAAACAAAAATAATCCGTTCATTACATATTTAAAATGTAAAGTGCAATATGCAAGTATAAATTATAAATAAAAAAATAATAAAAAAAAATTTGATTTTAATTTTGATAATTTTAATTTTTTAATTTCTCGTTATCATGATTTAATTATAATTACCAAATATCTGATAATAATTATTAAATATATTATTTTCTGCTACCAAAATTTGATTACAGTTATTAAAGTTTTGTTAAACGAATCAAATTTGTAATTGAATGAATTAAATTTAAGTAGTCTAAACTAAATATTTTATTTACTCAATTAATTTTTTTTGTAATTGTTACCACACATTTAATTAGCACTATTTGCCCAAATCATTTAGTAATTGTTATTAAATTCTAGTGTTTACTACTAAATTCTTTTTTCAGTGTGCTGTCCGTAAAATGAGCAATCTGTATTTTTGACTCAGAATTTCGTTTTTCAAAGAAAACTTCGAAGAACAATATCAAGAATTATGCGCGATCGATTTACTATTTTAATAAAGTGAGCATGAAGAGGCAGCTCTCAGAATTATTACAAATGCGAAATGTTCAGAAATAACGGAGAAGACAGAAAGAAAGAGCGAGAGAGAGAGAGAGAGGGAAGGAGAGAGAGCCATGCTAATGGCATCATAGATTTCTACTCTTCGTTCACCCCTTTCCGTTCGCATTTCATCGTCGAGGAATGGAAGATCGCGCGTCGTGTAAGGCAAAAGGACGAAGGGATGAGGACAACTGAAAAGAGTGCGCGATTCGCTTAACCCTCTAAACGTGCGGAATAATTTACGATCGGTCCCATCCACGACAGTCTTCTTCGAAGGTTTCTTTCGCCCGCGCTGCCTTCCTTTTTCTTCTTATCTCTCGCTCTCTCCCCTTCTTTTACCGCCGCGGAAACCACCCCTGTTATCCACGATTTTGTTGGCGCACCACCCACCGCGAAATGCTACCGGGAAGAGAAAAGTCGTCGGTTCCATATATAAACCAGAATGCGATGTGAAAGAGGCGGGTGATCGATCTACTTACTCTCGATCTATCTGCGTGAAAAGCTAGTCTTTTCACGCCACCTTATTCTTTCTAAAAAATGAAAATGCTACTTCGTATGGTTTATAATGGACATGATATGAAATTTTTTATTGGAATATTGTAAATTAGAGTAGAAACTCAATTAAAAGAAATTTTTCGCGTGGATTTATTTAACATGATTTTCCAAAATTAATATTAATACCTATATTCACTAATTTCTTGTTTGTAAATAAAATCGAATAATTTATGCGTTTGATTGATATTTAATCCGAATGCGATAAATTATAATTTTACGACATAAACATATGATATATCATCTTTTTAATCATTAGCGATACATGTGTCATTAAATATTCTATCATTATTAGTAGTATCATTAACAGCATCAGTATTAATTTAAAAATCAATTGTAAATATTTATAGAAATA
Source organism: Camponotus fellah (assembly GCA_030586385.1). Lineage (NCBI taxonomy): Eukaryota > Metazoa > Arthropoda > Insecta > Hymenoptera > Formicidae > Camponotus > Camponotus fellah. The sequence continues at coordinate 844,432 of JAPIVC010000802.1, read as the reverse complement.
AATAAATAATATAAAGGTAACATAAATAACATCATGATAATCATGTCAAAAAATATTGAATATTTTATTTATTCATAAACAAGATTAATATACGTTTTAGTATTAATTTTAGAACGTCATGTCAAATTAACTCACAAAAAAATTTCTTTTAATTTATGAGAGTAAAGCATCGTTTTATAATACCTTTTCAAAGATATTGATTTCTGAAAGTTAATTAAATGCATTATTACGAAAATTAAAAAAAATATGATGGATTAAAAACTGTATTTTCATACATGTGTATAATATGTATATATGTATATGTTGCTCTTGAAAGAAAACGCCACTTTGAAACGAGTGAAGAATATCGAGGATTTTATAATAATTCGATATTCATTACGGGAACAGGAGGCCTTTATCGCGTAAGCTTCGGAGAGACACAGATATATCATTGAAGCTACGAAAGACGGGAACAAACGATAGTTGCATCCTTCTCTCGACTCCCTTTTGAGTCAACCTCTTTCGAAGTTACGCCTCCATCGAATTTACGTCGAACTCCTTTGTGCAACGGATCACGACAGAAACCAAATTAAGAACGAGCCTTGGTTTAATGGGATTTTGAGGCGCAGAGACCAGGACAGACTTGACTAACTACATCATATAAATGTTCATATATCCCGGATTATATTATAATAAAAGTGTTCCTTACTAATAAAATGTGCAGTCACAAAGTAGGAAGCACAGTCACAATAGAGGATATATATCTCAACATCAAGGTACTCTTGTAATATATAAAATATATAATATTTCAATAAATATATCATTACGAAATAATCTTTTATCCTCAATATGATATGTCTCTAAAATGGCAATTTATTATTTTAAGCTAAAAAAATATATAATTATATATTATTATGAAATTAAATTTCATTAGCGGTGTAAAAATATAATTTCTATTATAATATAATTTTTATTATAGTCTACAATATAGTTTTATAATCTACAATATAGTTTTATAAAATTTATTAATCTATAATCTCTTCAAAGATTCCATTCTCTTCAGTCGCACAATTTGAGCGATGTATTTTGAGTATAAAATGCGCGCGTTTTGCAGGCAAAAGTCCTCGGTTTGTTGTACAAGACAAGTGGGCGACGAAGCGCACTTCGCAACGATAAAGTGTCACGAGGTTGGCAACAGAGAAATTTCCTGGCAGCCATAAAATCAGCGGTGATCGCAGAGAACGATTGGCGATACACCCTCCAACGAGACGCCCTCTCGCACCCTTGATGTCACGTCGCGTAACAAGCGCGATACGCATTTAATGTCGCTAGCGGCGTTTAAATCGAATGCACTGCCGAGATCCATCGACTCGATTTCGCACTTCATTGCGAGACACATTGCGTATCGAAGCCGCGATCTACCCACCTCGAATGGACACTCTATAGCTTCGATTCTTCTCCGATAGAATTGACGTGGCAGAGAGGCGGTAGCATATCGTGCTGCGAAATTTTCATCGAGATTTAAGAGATGTAAAATTTATAAAAAATGATTTTGAATGGATAATGTAATGTAAATATAGATAAAAAAAGAAACTTTGCAATGTTTTTAAATATTTAAATAAAAGATTAAACAATTATTTATTCTTGTATTTTCGTTATTTATTTTTTAGCGAATGCTAATTATTATTATTTTTTATCATTAACTGATATTGTTGAATTTATTAATTTGTTATATAATATATTTATATAATATTTATATAATATGGTGAAATAACGAATATGTGTAAAATGTCTATCGTGAGTAACCGGTGACGTATAGAATACAAAATATGTTAATTTATGATTTAATTTATAATAATAAAAAATTGATTTTACAATTATCATATTGAAATATAATATAGAAATGATAGAATTGAAATTATGGAAGAAATTTGAAATCATTTTTAAATGCAAATATTGCGAAAGAATTCTTTGTAAAAACACAAAAAAATTGCAAAGTGAAATAAAAAAATCGGAAACCGAAACGGCGACTGGAATTTTTATTATTATCGTAAAATAATAAATATATTCATAATTATAAAAAATTGATTTTACAATTATCATATTCGAATATAATATAGAAATGATAGAATTGAAATTATGGAAGAAATTTGAAATCATTTTTAAATGCAAATATTGCGAAAGTATAATATTTTTTGTAAAAACACAAAAAATTGCAAAGAAATAAAAAAATCCGAAACCGAAACGGCGACTGGAATTTTTATTATTATCGTAAAATAATAAATATATTCATAATTATAAATATTTATTTTATAGTGAAATGATAAATATTCTTTCAAAATGACTTAACAAATAAATAAAATCTTCACATCTTCAACAGGAAATATTTTATTTCTAATTTTACGCTATGTTTAATATTTCAATTCTAATTCTTGTTACATAAATAAAAATTTATTTTACAGTAAAAATAAATTTATGCAATATTGATTTTTAGAAAGTACTTTTAATTGATTTTTTAACAAAAGAATACAATTTTTCATTCATTTAAAATTATATACGAATTAATAAAATAAAAAAGAATAAAGTTGATTATTATTTAATAATAATATTAACAAATCAGCAACTATTTCATTCTTTCTTACTCACTTAGATTTTCAAATTTTTTGGCGTGTTACTCTAGTACGTCATCGATCAATTCAAGGTGCTCGACACCAAACCAAAGACTGCACCGCGAAAAGTGGATAAACAACGACTCCCCCGAGTCGTCGACTTTCTCGAAAGTTTTGTGACACCGGAGGTGCTTTATCGGATTGCGCAAAAAACACAGAAGTGACCGCGCGAACTTGCATTCCGCAAACCTCGAAAAGGTCGAAACAATTGACAAGCTATATTTTTTTTTTAGTATATTTTTTTACGTTGTCGATAAAAAAATCAGTCAATCTCAAAATTGCCGTAAAATTTTATAACCGATATAAAGATAAAAATATTCTTCATTTTGACTTTTTTTCATTAGGAAAAAGAAAAAATCGTAGATATTCTCGAACATTGAAATATTGAGTAACAACTTTTTTCAGATCAAAAATGAGAAATGCAGTTTTTTTTAGCAAAAATTATATCAACTATAAACTACCTGTGTTCCACGATGTTGATATACACAGTTTTTATTCGAAAAATAATAGGTTTTCGTTCTAATTTAACTCGAGAATACGTGCAACGCTATTAGATATTAAAAATGATTTGCTCGTCCTGCTACATTATTCTCATCGAATACGTAAATTGATGGTTAGTGAATAGTTGGATATAGCAAACTTAATTTAGACGGAAATTAATGGGCCGCTCCGGAAATTGTTGGGAAATAAAATACGCGTTCAACAATGGAGGCGAATTCGCGAAAAGGAAGAGAAAGGAGAGAGGCGATTGTAAGTTCGATGCCTCGAGTAGTCTCGTCGTCTGGTTCGGTCGAATGGAACGCCAAGAGAGGAAGAGGATCATCAAGATAATTGCGTTAATTACAAGAGTATCTTTAATAAACGATCGGTTTATAAGTACAATGACTCAAGTTGCATCTCAATCTAAGTTCAATGTAAAAGAAGCGGCAAGATATTTTTTAAGTACAAAATTTTGGTCTTTTAACGTACATATAATCGATTAGCGATCATACCTTAATAAGTATTTTTTTTTTAAACTTTCATTATCTTTTTTAAGCTGTAAATATTAAATATATACGTATATATTGTGTTTTTAATCATTAATGTCATTTTGTATCTTATTATTTCTTCATTTTCGATGACACGATCGAAATGTAATGAGAAACAATAACAACAATTGCGATGCCAGTGATGTAGGAAATTATGATTTTTCGTGTCCTTTCTATAATTTTCGTTCAATTTCGAGAAATCAGACTTTTCTTTCGAAAGCGTTCTTCTCTCTTTCGAGGATAGATCGTTAAACGTTTTGTTGTCGCATCAATGCTCAACCAGATATAATCAGAAAATTCATCGACTGTGCACTCATCGAGCATTTGTCACAAAAATGCCGACAAAGTGCCGTTTTCCTCGAGATAATACATAAAAACTTTGCGAGCAAAAATACGGTCGCGACAATTGTTTTCAAGTCACGAAACTTGGAAACCAGAACTGTCTCTTATTATATTCTTTGTCTTTTATTATGTTTTTTCCTTTTTTATTTTTTGCGGCGGATATCTTCAAAAGTCTCCAAGAAAAGTTAACAAACAGTGGAACAATGTCTTTCATGATTTTGGAAACGACTTCTCTTCGATAAAGATTTAAGTTGGATTTTACAACCGAGTGATTTAAAAAGATGTAAGATTTTAGAGATTCAAAACTTGAAAACTTCATATTCTTAAACAATTTTAAAGTGCGTTTACCCTATGACCGCAAATTACTATCAGTACAAAACAATATTCTTCGAACTTATTATGACTTTCTTTGCATAAAAAAATAATCCAAAGTTTCACAAAAAAATTTCAGAGAAAGTTATATAGTGAACAAGAAAAAAGAAAGTTATATGAGTTGTATACTCAAATCTTGTAAATAAATGTTATGATTTTCACACATTTTTTTGTTGAAAATTCCAAGTGGAGAGAGAATTAAAGTATTTTTATATATAAATGCAATTCTAAAATAAATTTATTGTGCATGATTTTTTTAATATAAATAAAATATAAATAAAATAAAAAGAAATAAAATATAAATAAATAAAATATTTTAATGTTTTAAAATTTAAAAATTTCATTTTTTAAATAAATATACAATATGTATTATTTATATTATTTATATAAATTATATTATTTAAATATAAAATTGTACATGTGTGTGTTATTTATACAAAAGATGTCGATAAAAAAAAATCAGTGAAATATTATATGAAATTTAAAATTTAATTAAATTAAATATTGCAAAAGCATAATTTGTTTAAGTTCTTAAGCTATTAAAAATATTCTCTTTAAAATTATTAAACATAAATATTTATATAAAAACAAAAATATAAAAACAAAATCGTCAAAGTTCTCTCTATCAATTTTTGAAAAAATTCTCTGAATCTCAATCAAAATTCCATGAGAATTTTCTAATTTTTCAAGATGGAACAAAAATCTCTAAGAATATTAGGTTTTCCAGATTTTTCTCGAAAGTCTACATCCTGTTTATTATTTCCTATTTATTATTTTCTTTATGCGCAACTTCTTCGCTTCTCGTCGTCACAGATTTTCACTATCAAAAGTTCCCAATTCAATTATATTAATCACTTGACGCTAATAATAATATTACGTACGCTCAATTTTGCCGACGCTGATTAATTGAATGATAAATTGCGACGTGCAAGACGATTGAGAAGGCGCGCGCGTAATTAACGCCATATCAGTGGCGCGTATCGACGTCGTCTCTCTCTCGGCACCGTATTCTTGCTAAAAGCACCGAGAGTTCCAGCAAAAGCCGACTATGCGGTGCGCAGACACGGTGCCAAGTTTGAGAGTTGAGAATCGGGGTGCTGGAAGACCGAGGAGAGTTGCAAGACTGATTCCGGGCCGCCGACCCGATGAATTTACAGAGTTCTGGTACCGGTTAATGCGATTTTAGGGACGCGGACACGGGAGGACTCCGCGTCTCCTCGTCGTCAGCATCGTCGCTCTTCTTCGATAAGAGCTTCTTCTTGCGAGTCGCTCGATATGCCATAATTTCTACTCGCTCGTTTCGCTCATTATCGATTCAGTCAAGAGAAAAGCTCGCGCGCGCTATAAAGTTAATGACGTTAGTTTGCCGAATGGGAAATTTCGCGTGGCGTTTGTCCGGTAGATCGCTTTATCAATTTCTTAATTAGCCTAGGACGCTTCGTTGGACCCCACCTAGCTCGGGAGAAACTTAAAGCGGCGGCCTCGATTAGGTTAGCTGCATGTCGATTGGTGATGATGGCAAAGTTAGGGGATCGTCGCGACGAATTTGCCGAGTTTGCTCTGGCGGTTAATGGAATTTCCACGTGGCCACGTGGTACAAGGGAATATACGTCGCTCGAGCCGTGCTTTCCACGCAAACGCTGTGCTAATAAATGCGTTTAATACTCACACAGCGAGACAATCTCGAAGCGAAACGCGATTATCCTACGTACAACGGCAGACTCTGTACAGTTTTAGCAGGATTCGCGATAGAGATGAAATAAGCATAGCGCACGTATGTAGGATAATCGTGCAAAATAAAATTAGAACGCGTTGCATTGTCAAATAAAGTAAGTTTTCACCAGATATTTTTAGCCAAGATATACAGGGTGGGCCAGATAAAGTGTTACAGTTTAATATCTTTGAAACGGCTAGATGGATCTTAATGTTCTTGAATTCGATTTTCTCGATTTGATGTGCTTTTTCACGTGGACTTATTTTCATTTTCCGCAATCGGCCTTTCGTGGAGTGGGGGGCATCAAGCTCCGTTTTTTTAAATGGCACCTTCCCAAAAAATTAATGGATTCTATGTTGAAAAAGAAGTAACTTTTATTCGAAAAAATTTTTTTTACAATCATTAATTTCCGAGCTACAATTATTCAAAATTTTTCGGATTATACAATCTTAGTCTATAGTAGGATTTTATGTTGAAAAAAAGTAACTTTTATTTTAATAAGTGTTCAAAAAGCATGTACTTCCAAGCACTTAAGTAATCTTTCGATAATATTTCTGCGAACACTGAATAGCATAGCTGGTGTAATTGATGCGCAAGCAGTCCGAATTCGTTCCTTCAATTCTTCTCTCGTAGTAGGAACTGTGCTAAATGCTTTTTCCTTTATGTATCCCCATAAAAAGAAATCTAAAGGTGTTAGATCACAACTGCCTAAGGTTGAGAGTATAAACACTGTTCACAAGTGTGAAGTTCGGCGCTCCGAAAAATTTTGAATAATTGTAGCTCGGAAATTAATGATTGTAAAAAAAATTTTTTCGAATAAAAGTTACTTCTTTTTCAACATAGAATCCATTAATATTAATTTTTTGGGAAGGTGCCATTTAAAAAAACGGAGCTTGGTGCCCCCCACCCCACGAAGGGTCGATTGCGGAAAATGAAAATAAGTCCACGTGAAAAAGCACATCAAATCGAGAAAATCGAATTCAAGAACATTAAGATCCATCTAGCCGTTTCAAAGATATTAAACTGTAACACTTTATCTGGCCCACCCTGTATATACGTATTTTTTAATTAAGCTGTTTTTTGTATTTTTATAATAATTCATTTTTTCCAGGAGTTTTGTCTTTCATAAATGTGCTATGTACTTGTGTTTTCAATACATTATCAAAGTTTCATGCAAATTGCAACAACGGTTTAATACAAGTTACATCAGCGTATAATTTGTAACATCGAACACGCCTTTTTACACAGAAGTACTAGCAAGTTCTTGCTGTGTAGGAAGGGTCGACAGGAAACATTATCCTTGCCAGATGCGAAGTCATGAGACACTTCGGTCTCGAGGGCGTCCCTTAATAACGGCGTGAAATTTATCTCCCTGCTGTGCTCTCGACGATATAACGAAAGTGTGACGGACGAGGATGATAATCGCATAGGGACGCCAGGAGGGGGGCACGCAAATTTAGTCCCATAGTTGGAGAAGGAATTCTCAGGCATTTCGAACGCCGCAATTAATGCGATTTCGTGATACCTGTTAAATTACACACCTAATACGATATGAACCCATAATAGAGGTAACATACTTCATTACACATTCTCAACTCAATTCAAACTTCATACGTAATTTCGAATCATCAAGTGGTTAATTAGCGTGTCAAATTATATGCTGACGTAAGCCTTGAATATTTTAGACAACAAGGATCTCAATCAACAATAGCAATCACAAATAAAAAAATACTTTTTTAAATAATTTTATTCCAAAAGAAGTATATTGTATCGTTTAAAATCTTTCTTTTAAAAAGCATAGAATTTATTTAGTCTAGTTAAATTTACTATTTAAATGCGCTTGCTAATTTTTTTTCTCTTTTTGCGAGATAATATTCAATAATTGTTGTTTATGAGCCAGAAAAATTGAGAGAGACTTGTTCGTTTTTCCACTGATAAAACAAAAACTTAGCTTGTATTTCTCGAGAGACAAACATTCCCGCGAGACTTCGCTCCACTCCTCGTAATTTACTAATTTCTTGGGGAGTTTATTATTATCCATGTTGGTTGCATTGCGAAGAGAGATCATTTCTGCCGTACTGCGACTACCATTTATATTTTTTGCTCTCTTTCCGATGATGCCATCCGATTATCAGAGTTTAATGATGATTAAACGGAGATTAAACTTCAAAATAATCAGCATTGCTGCGGTATTAATTAATTAGAGAAACGCGGAACATTAACCGATCCGCATTTGTTGTAAAAAAAATCACTTTGCTGCGAATAAATTTAGAGTGATTTACGAAGCGAAACGAACGTATGTTCTTTTCTTTTCGCAAAGAGAAATTCCTTGGCGTTTTTTAAGTAAACATTTTGCAAGTAAACAAAATATTCACGGTTCTAAACTTCCATCAATCAAAAAAATATTATTCCTTTGATTTTCAAATATTATTCAGCAGACTGAATAATAATTTTATAAGCTTTTATTATTTTTTTTTTTTTTATTTGTTGGTTCTTTATTTCTAATTGATAAGCAGATATTTCATTCTTAGAGTCATTCAAGTCGTACGTTAATTCGATATTTGTGTATTCGATTTGGCCATCACTGTCTCGCGATTTTTTTGCCAAAGTACAAGACTCGTCGACCTGTGAAACTTTCACCTTCCCTTGAAGACATGCTTGGATTATTATCGATCTCTCGTCTCTGATTGGTATTATTGATTAGAACACCCTTTCTATCCGCGAGGCGTCACGATATTCAGGGTTGCTTATTCATCTTAAACTCACTCGGCAAGATATTTTACAAAAAATATATGTGTATATAAAAAAAAATATATATACATAAAAATAAAATTTAAATATAATATGATTAATAAAAAATATATTTTTTAAATACATAATTTATTCGATCTTGCAGTATTTCCTCTCACTGACAATGAGACGAAAATTTATTCCAATAATTTTTAATTATCCAATAATTTGCAATTTTTAATTATACATATTTTTTGTTTTAAAATTTTAAATAACAGATTGCTCCTTTTATCAAAATAAAAAAGGATGAACTTACATATTATATGTGGAGATGTAAATTTTTCTAGAATTAAATGTTTAGAATTAAATTGTTAGATTTAACAAATTATACTAAATTATACAAATTATACAAATTATACTAAATTATCTTTTTATGAAAGCTATAATAGATAATGAAAATAAATATAACACTATATATGTATATATAAATCATCAAAATTTTTATAGCATTAGTTATCGTTTATCTAAACAGTTTAATGGGTTGTAAAATTCTAGAATTACTATCGTCATATCGCGTGTTGTTAACGATGTATTTAGAAATTTATAGCAGAAATCTGTGTCGAAAAGGCCGTTTATATCTTTTATGAGAATTTTTATAACTCTACATATACCGTATCTCTTTTTCTCTCTTTTATTGCTTACTAAAATAGAATACTTGTATAATTTATAATCGCAGATCGAGCACAAGTGCATTATTCATATACTATTATACGTGAAATCATTATAATTAAAGCATAAATATTCATTTCATTTTTAAAGTTTATTGAAAAACTTGTAATTAGTTAATTAAAGACATTTTGCTAATCTCTTTTATTCGCTTTTGAAACGAGATGCATTCCATTTCTTGTGGAACTTCATTTTTAAAAATAAAAATAAAAACTTTAATATAATTATTATTATAATTATTAAAATCAAAATAATAATTATACTTTATTATTAATTACAAAAATAATATTTAGATTATTATATCATCCTTAAGTCATCATAACTTACACACAATATATGTGGCTAATTTTATGTTAACGTGAGTTCTATTTTAAACGCATTATTATACGCATTCCGAATAGTATGCAAATTTCTCAATATAACTATTTAAAATATACGGTATAAATTAAAAACATGTTGAGCGATGCGTGTTTTCTCGCACGAGCGATTGAATAAATTCGCGTAAAGTTTCTCTAAAGAGAATAAATGAAAGGAGAGAGAGAGAGAGAGAGAGAGAGAAAGGCCTGTGGCTCACGGATTCTAACGTCCGGTTCAAAGGATTAGCGAGGCTGTTGAAAAGTTTTTCAATTACGAAAAATCCCTTGGGAATTACCAGAGCTGCTATTCCGGAGGAAAACTCCGCGGCCGCAGCGAGAAGATACACGCGGTCGAGAAACACTTCCTCCAGGAGCAACACGCGGGTCAATGTTGAAATATTTAAAGCGACAAACTCTCCAAGCATCGTAGTGTCTCGGATTTGAAATGCACCGTGACTTCATTAACTTTTCATCCCAACAGAAAATTCCCAGTGGCAACTATACCATCTTTAAACGCAATTAAACTCTTTTTAAAGCGCTCGCGTGTTTTTCGCGTCAATAATAATACTGTATTTTCAATCACTCATGAAGAAAATTATATATATTACTTCATATTTTATATATATATATACAGGGTGGGCCATTTACGGGACCCACCCAAATTTCTCCGTTGGTAAGGCAGATACAGAAAAATGTTTTAGACAAAAGTTGTATAGTTTCGAGGGGGACATAAGATGGTACCATTGTTTTGACCTTGAAGAGTAATTTGAAGGTCACGCGAAGGTCACTTCAATTTTTTTAAATGGAACACCCTATATGTTTTTATATATTCTTGTAGCTCATCTCGAGATCTTTCCAAAACACTATAATAAAGTATTTCTTCATTGAATACTTTTCGAGTTATGAGGCTTGAAATAATTTCTTAATTTTACATAAACCATAAAATATCTAGTAAAATATTCATTTTTCGATTATCTTACCTTAATACTTTTATGTACAAAATAATGAGAGGAATCAATTGGTGTAAAGAAAACATACAGTTGTTTTTAAAAAAAAATATGGAATTGTTAATTGCAAATTCCATATTTTTTCTTAAAAACAACTGTATGTTTTCTTTACACCAATTGATTCCTCTCATTATTTTGTACATAAAAGTATTAAGGTAAGATAATCGAAAAATGAATATTTTACTAGATATTTTATGGTTTATATAAAATTAAGAAATTACTTCAAGCCTCATAACTCGGAAAATGTTTAATGAAAATCAACTTAATTATAGTGTTTTGGAAAGATCTCAAGATGAGCTACAAGAATATATAAAAACATATAGGTGTTGCATTTAAAAAATGTGACCTCGCGTGACTTTCAAATGACTCTTCAAGGTCAAAACAATGGTACCATCTTATGTCCCCCTCAAAACCTACTTTGTCTAAAACATTTTTCTGTATCTGCCTACCAACTGAAGAAATTTGGGTGGGTCCTAAATGGCCCACCCTGTATATATATATATATACACGATGTCCGCAACTACCGCTCAATATTTTAAAGGTAGATTCTCTGGCCAATTTCAAAATGATTTTTCCTCAGCGAAAATGTCGAGGCACTAATAGTTTTCGAGTTATAAATGATTGAAAATAAAGGGTTTTTCGCAAATAAAGCCTTATGGGAATAAAATATTAATAAAATCACATTCTTTAGTTAATTTTAGGTAGAGTTTACTTTAATAGAATTTTAATTTAAGGCTTAGTTAGAAAGATACATCATGACAAAAATTAGAAATATGCAAAAAATAATGATCTTCTTCGGCATTTTCGCTGAGGAAAAATCGTTTTTAAATTGGTCGGAGAATCTATCTTTAAAATATTGAGCGGTAGTTGCGGGACACCCTGTATATTATACATTTCTCATATTTTAATTCTGTTTGATAAAATTGATTTCCCTGGAAATTCTTCTGAAATTAACATCTCATAAAGCAACGTGATTTTTCTCTCTCCATTAAATTAGAGAAGCTTCTGACGTATCATACATATAAAGCATATGCATGTAGCGAAATTCTCGGACGGCAACTAACAATTAATGAGATTAGTATTCGGTCTACGGTTTACTAAAATTATTGATGATAGGGCCAATGGGTAACGAGAGGCATTTAATTAAGGGTTAGCCGAGGGCGCTGATTTCCCCTATCATACCGGGGACAACCCTATTTCGAGAGAGAGACGCGGGTTAGATAGGTAGGTAGGTAGGTAGGTAGATAGATACATAGGTATACGCATCCCCTGCGACAAGCTGAGAGATAGCGCATTGGAATATTTAACGATCCAGAAACTGAGCGCGCGTGTTTGTGCTATCTTCGTTAGCACTTCATCGTTACGTGACCGGCAGTTTAAAACCGCTGTCCTCCAACTCGATTAATCGAATTCGAGTCCCATTATGTACGTCGAGCACACGAGTAATGACGCTGAATAGTACTAGCAGTAATATTACGAAGTGGATAATAACGCTAATAATGTCGAATGCAGCGGCACAGGTGGATTTATTAATTGCGTCCCAAAACACGTACGCGGATAAATATTTAACAACGTGTTTAACATAATGCAGTTTTCGCGCCTCGTCATTATTATACGCGTGCAATCTTCCAGTCTGCGAGTGAGGACAATGCAAAACCATTATCGTTCACATGTGAAATTTTCATCACTTTCTGTACAGGCTGCATCAAAAATATTAAACGTCTGCTCGGTCGCGACGTAATCAAGGAAAATTAAATTATTATTTAATACTTAATTAAGCTTAATTTATAAGCGTTAATTTTCAAGATTCTTCCTAGAAATAATTAATATTTTTCGATGGCTTTTTATAATATTTACTATATAACTATAATTATAATATTTATTACATAATATATACTTGAAAAACCTTTTACAATAAAAAGAAAATAAAAACAGAATCCGAAAAAAGGGGGAAGAGGGAAACGATACGAGCAAGTGGAAACTGTCAATTTCAATGAAATAATGCACGACATACAAACAAGCAGTCGCGAAAAATATCGCGGCCGAATAAAACCTGCCTCGATCGTTTTCTTCAAGATATCAGATACGTTCATCCCTCCTCGAAGGTTAAGCTATCACCGAGAATGGAAAAGGTAAAGCTGAGAAGAAAGGTCGAGATAAAGTGATGAAGAGAGAAAGACGAGGGGTAAAAACTAGGAAAAGAAAAACCAAGGAAAATCGAAGATAAAAATATGACGAGGAAGGAGAGTTCTCGTAGGTGTGAAATAAAAGGAGGAGAAATAACGCTGACGAAGGGCTAGAAGCGAGAAACGATCCGATGCGTCTCGTCGAAGCCATGGGCTACGCGTCATATTTGTATCGAGGGGACGATAGGGGAGGAAAGGGCAGGAGCAGGAGAAAGAGGATCGACGGCTAAAGCCTCGGCTCAATTAGCAACATCCAGTTTAATGAAAGCGGTCGCGGCGATCCAATAAAATTCTAATAAAGTCGCACGCCGAGCGAAATAGGAAAAAAGAGAACGGAAAAAGAGAGAAGAAAGAAACGCGAGAGGAGGGAGAGATTAGGGGAAGGGAAGGCGATGACCGAACAGAAAAAGAGAGAGAGAGAAAGAATGAAAAAGAAAAAGAAAACGCTTTCGAACAGTAATGTCAATGGATCGCTCGGACAATGCGTACTGTCGCTGAACACAAGAGCACGAATATCCCGACAAGGGCCGCGAAAATACGAGGAGAAATAATCCCCGAAACTATCCCCTCCACTCCCGTTATCAATGCACCCGTGGAAAAGAAAAATTAAGCTTCAATTCGCAATGAAACTACTTCCTATTGCGGTTGCGTTCTCTCGGATTTCACCGCTCGAATTTTCATTCGTGAAACCAGAGGGAAAAAAGGAATAAACTAATCATTGTAAAAATTTTAATTGTGAGTTTAAGCTTACTCTATATTTTTATAGATAATTCGCAAAAAATTTTTGAAATTCCCGATATTTCATAATCGCAATAATTTAATAAGACAGAGAACATCATTGAATCTGAATTAAAACAAATCGGAGTATTAAAAGATAATATTTTCAAATTAGCTAAATTTATAATACAATAAAATTTATAATATAATATTGTATATTAATTTTCGTGCATTTTTTACAAATTAAAAATTAAAAATTTGTAAAATTAATATTAATAATGTAATTTTTTTTTACATAAAAGTGTGCAAAAATATTAAAATTTCCGCTAATACTAATAAACATTATTTCGGAAAATGATTTCGTGGACGTTTCTACAAATTAAATATTGCGACTGTACGTGCAAAAGGTAAAAAAACTGCCTACAGATAATACAATGTATGGGATAACAATTTGCAGGCTCGTCGTCGATAAAAAGCGGATTTCGCGACAAGGTATCCAGTCACGAGTGAGAAACAAATCCAGTGAAGCGATTTTCCGCTCGTGCATTCTGTCATCTGACTCCTAGCCAAAGGCTTTTGACATGCCAATCTTTTTATTCGACAGATTTGGTCTATCTATTTTCACTATATCGCCGCGAACCACGCTGACGTTTAACGACCATCATATACAATATTGTATCTCGATATGTTTAAAAGAAACTCGAAATCGCTCGAGACCCCATCAATGCAATCAAACGCACCGATGATTCCACAAGATTCGCAATTTAAAAAAAAAAAAATAATGCTCTTTCTTCTATAACCGTAATGATCCCTCGTTATCGATACAATACTATCCACGTTAAATATTCAAGCGTGTTATATGATCCAATATCTCTCTTTCGATGTTATTAGAAATACAATTACTAATCAATTACCAATATTAGTATAGCTATCAATATATTTAATAAACTTTAATATTATTAATAATATCATAATTGATATCATATTATTCAATTATTAATGATATATCAATAATATTATGTATATTAATGATGTTATTGACAATCATTATTATATGATTATTATTAATTTATTAGCCTTTCGTTTACAAGTAAGATATTTTTAAAATTATAAGAAATAATTTTTTCTCCGCAATTTTATTGTAAGTTATAAGTAATCAAGGTGTATATTAATAAACAATAAATTATTCATTAATAAAAAAATATCGAATTAATTAAAATAAATATATTAATATACAATTTAAAAAAAATTTTAATGGAGAGGTAATTAAATAAAAAAAAAAAGAAATTTAAAAAAATTAACAATTAAAAAAGAAATTTATCATATATCAATAAAATGTAAAAACTAAAACGACGCTCCATTATAATTTATGTACATTTTCGCATTTATTTTTAACTAATCCTCTTATTAAAATTACTCTGCAATATATCTCTTAATTTATACGATTCTGTCTAATCTTGTTCATCGCACTATTTAAAAAAAAAATAGTATTATCCACTCGCGTTTAAAAAATAGATTAGCGGACCTAAGAGCGCTTTTATCGCAGTTATAAAAGAAGTCTAACGAAAAAATCGAATTACTAGGTTGAAAGGTACGTTTCATCGTTGGACGGAAACCAGAAGAGATCGACAAGCGTAAGAAACCAAGCCGATACACGTGCGCGCGCGATTCCCCGTTCTAATTTCCACAGCGCCGAAGAGAGGAGGGCTCGCTCTCGGCGCTCGTTAGGCAATATCGAGCCTAATCTCGTCTGGCGTGGCGGAATCGTGCCCCCAAACCGCTGTCGAGCAACGGGAATCGAATAGCGCGAGGATCCCACCGTCGATGGCGATGGCGACGGACAGGTCGGGAGCAAACGAGAGGCAGAGGACGAGATGAGGAAGACGGGAAGAGGAGAGAGAGAGGGTGGAAGAGGGAGAATTTCGAACAAATACGATTTCGACGACGATCGACCGTCGGGCTCACCGCATTTCGTCGACGTGTTAATCCCTTTATCTCTGTAGCTCCCTTTTATATACGCGTCCGCCAATTCCCTTCCCGGTTTCCCCGGGGCTCCTTTCTCTCCTTCCCTCTTTTCCTTCCCCTTTTTTGCCCCCTTTCATCCCTTTCATCCCTTTTTCTCTCTCTTTCTCTTCGAGATTTCCGACTTCCGTCTGTCGTTTTGTGTCGCTCGTCCCATTTACTTCGTCGGTTCCCTCGATCCTGAGAGATCCTGCGAGAGAGCCGAGTCAATATCTTGATACGAAACGATCGGGAATAACTGGTTCTTCCTTCTTTTTCTCCTCTCATTTTATAATTCATTCACGAAAAGCAGGGTTCCAAATTTTAGTCATTTCTTTCACGATAAGTTGCAATTGAATGTAAAGAATTTAAAGGGACACCAAGTATTATAAACAATCGTACTACTTAAAACATATGTTGCAAATTCATAATAATTTTGAACTATTACTCAAAAATAACTGTTTATTCAATATATTGAATTGAAGCTAATGCGAGTGAAATTCCCCTATAATTTTATCATACGCGAAAATGTGACAAAATATCTAATAACGTTTCATTTATCTCCGCGTCGCGTTTACTTTCGAGATTCAAAGTTTCTAGGGTGTACTTCCGATGCTCAGGGAACGCGTGCGAGGGTGTCTATTATTTTTTTTCCCTATAGGTAAAATCCATTATCTTCCCGCGGCGCATCTCGCGCATTTCGATCGGTCATTAAACGCGATGCGTGTCAAACGCACTTCGCTTCGCGCGCACCGTCGTTATCCTGTGCCGAAGCGACAGCTTTACGACAGCTCGAGTGCAGCCGAGAAGCTGGGAAAATCGTGAAGCGAGAAATTTATATATCGTCCGTTTATATATTGACGCCGCACACATGGCGGAATGATCGCGCGAACGAGCATACACAGTGTCATGGAATTAGCGCAACGCCATTATTTTCAATCTGAGAACATTTCTTTTTAGCAGAAAAAAGTTGAGAGAGCTCGTTTTAAAAATCTTTGATATTGAGTACATATATCCTACAGTTGATCTCAGATTAAAAATCTAAATCGAAGGCACAATTTTTTTATTCCCTTTATGTCAATCAAAAAATACTTTACAATATTTTCCTCAGCGAGAAAAATCGAGAACGATCATTCGCACATTTTGAATTTTTGATATTAAATATATACGTAGCCTACATGTAGAATATAGTTAATCTTCGAATTAAAAATCTAAATCGAAGTCATATTTTTATTCATTCATTCACTTTTTATTTATTCGCACATTTTGAATTTTTGATATTAAATATACACGTAACCTATATGTATAGTACAGTTAATCTTCGAATTAAAAATCTAAGTCGAAGTCATATTTTTATTCATTCATTCATTTTTTTATTTATTCGCACATTTTGAATTTTTGATATTAAATATACACGTAACCTATATGTACAGTACAGTTAATCTTCAAATTAAAAATCTAAATCAAAGTCATATTTTTATTCGTTCATTCATTTTTTTATTTATTCGTACATTTTGAATTTTTAATATTAAATATATATACATATCCTACGTATGCAGTTAATCTTCAAATAGAAATCTAAATCAAAGTTATTTTTTTTCATTTCATGTTAGTTAAAAAAATCCTTTAAAATATTGAATTTGATTTTTTTATCAGCGAAAATAGTCGAGAAAGATTATTCACACGTTTTGAATTTTTAATTAAATATATATACTTGTATACACTTAATTTTCAAATTAGAAATCTATATACAGTTTTATTTTCTTCATGTCAACCAAAAAAATTCTTTAAAATACTAGATTTTTTCTCAACAAAAAAAAATCGAGAAAGATCATTCGCACATTTTAAACATACCTGCGTCTACAGTTAGTCCTTAAATTATAATCTAAATGTTATTCTATAAACCACAATTTTATTCTCTTTACGTCAGTCCAAAAGAACTCTTCAATATTCTCGATATTTCTACTAATTTAAAAGCTATTGGATTCTCGACATTTTTTATTAAATTTTTAAATTATTAAAAAAAAGAGTCAGCTTCAAAGAGTCCTGGTGATCAAAGATAAAAGAATTGGGACACCCCGTGTACGCACGCTCGCACGCGCATATCCGACCGATGCGTTGTGTTGCTTTATTACGGGCGCCACGTGCTGCACGCAGAAACTGTATGTTTTACATCTGTTCGCGCGTACAGCGTCCGGGGCCGCTAAAATAGAGTCCGCACGTTTATCAAACCCGGTGTGTCTCGGGATACATAACACCATAACCGCGGTCCGGAATTATTTGGACGCGAATGCCGGTTATTTTCAAACGGTGTCTTATGGCTTTCAAACGAGGCGCTTGTATCACGAACCGCGACGATAAATTAGTGCATCGCGAGAATGACTGCGAATTAATCAAGTTTGGTCTTTTCAAAGTGTGTATGTACACATGTACGTCTTAATTCTTTCAATCCTGTATATATTAATTATTGAGACTAAAAATGAATCTAAAAATTAAAAAGTTGCGGGCGAAAACAAAAAGTGGACAAGAGAAGATTAAATAAGCAATGTGCGATTTAATTCATATTTTAGTTACGTAAAAAAAAAACGATAAATTGGCGCATCGCGAAAATGACTGCGAATTAATCGATTTTGGTCTTTTCAAAGTGTGTATGTACACATGTACGTCTTAATTCTTTCAATCCTGTATATATTAATTATTGAGACTAAAAATGAATCTAAAAATTAAAAAGTTGCGGGCGAAAACAAAAAGTGGACAAGAGAAGATTAAATAAGCAATGTGCGATTTAATTCATATTTTAGTTACGTAAAAAAAAAACGATAAATTGGCGCATCGCGAGAATGACTGCGAATTAATCGACTTTGGTCTTTTCAAAGTGTGTATGTACACATGTACGTCTTAATTCTTTCAATCCTGTATATGCTAATTATTGAGACTAAAAATGAATCTAAAAATTAAAAAATTGCGGGCGAAAACAAAAAGTGGACAAGAGAAGATTAAATAAGCAATGTGCGATTTAATTCATATTTTAGTTACGTAAAAAAAAATGATAAATTGGCGCATCGCGAGAATGACTGCGAATTAATCAAGTTTGGTCTTTTCAAAGTGTGTATATACACATGTACGTCTTAATTCTTTCAATCCTGTATATGCTAATTATTGAAACTAAAAATGAATCTAAAAATTAAAAAATTGCGGGCGAAAACAAAAAGTGGACAAGAGAAGATTAAATAAGCAATGTGCGATTTAATTCATATTTTAGTTACGTAAAAAAAAAAACGATAAATTGGCGCATCGCGAAAATGACTGCGAATTAATCGACTTTGGTCTTTTCAAAGTGTGTATGTACACATGTACGTCTTAATTCTTTCAATCCTGTATATGCTAATTATTGAGACTAAAAATGAATCTAAAAATTAAAAAATTGCGGGCGAAAACAAAAAGTGGACAAGAGAAGATTAAATAAGCAATGTGCGATTTAATTCATATTTTAGTTACGTAAAAAAAAAGAAAAAGAGAAAGAAACTTGGAATATGTGAATCGTTCTGTTTGGGTGCAGTAAAATAAACGTGGGTCAATAAAAGAAAGATTTAGCATCCTAATCGTCCTTTTCAGCCGACTCCTCTTCCTCGTCTGTCCTTTACACGACGATCGAAAAAAGGAGGAGAGGCGGGGATATGTTGGCAGGCTGTGCCGACAGCTGTCAGTCACAACACGCACCTCCAAGCCTTTCTTTTTCCTTCACTTTCTTCATCGGTTATTCGCCGGTCCATTTTTTTCCTTCTTTTTATATACGACGATCCTCGCCCTGCCCCGAACTTCAAAGTTTCCCTTTTTCGTCCTCTCGATCAATTCGCGGGGCGACCAATAAATTCTCGTATAAATAACTCGCGAGATTACTCGCTCAGATTAAATATTTCGAATTATCGTAAACGTCGAATTCATTCGATTTATTATCATTTTAGCGAAGATGCTTTCAATTGTTCACTATTTTCGAGAGCGATGAAAATTCTTCGACGGATTTTCCTCTATTTATTTTCCACGGAAATAAATGAACGAAGCAAGGTTTTCTCGCGTGAAGAAAAATGGCGATAATCGAATGTAAGGACGAACGCGAGGAACGCGCGCGACAATTTTGCGAGCTTTAGAATCGAATTAAGTCGACAAAGTGTTAACTCGCGGTGTACGTCCATTCGAATTACACGGATAAAAATTATAGAGGGGAATAAAGGGCGGTTATAAGCGGATGCTATAAGCGTTTCGCGATGGCTGCAAAAGCGCGTCCCGATTGATAATCGATACGCGGCCTCCCGGCGCACGCTCGCCTATTAAATTTCATTTGTTCATACACGATAAATGGATAAATCGCGAAAATCGCGCGCCGGCGAGGCGCGCAATAGCGTTGCAGAATTGCAATTAAATTTGTCAAATTCGTGTCTGCGAAATTCATGTTATCCGACCGTTCCATTCGCGAGCTTTCAAATTTCCTTACCGCGAAAGCATTTCCTAAATTTCTCAAAGAATAATTATATATATTTAATAAAAGAACCGAAAAAACATATATCTTAATTTCGTAACAAATGTAAAAACAATATAAAAATCATCAATTAATAAATATATCTAATGCTTTTTCTTCCATATTCTTGTAATTATATTCTGTCTATATGTATTCCATTAATTCGTATTATTTTGAAAGACAAGAAATTAATAAAAAGGAAGGAATATAGATCAGAGTGACATTTCATCGCAAATATCATGTACGCTAAGGGCATCATAATCTAAAAGTCACATCTTTCGTTCAGTCGACTCATGCCGTCTATTAATATTTAACGGCTTTCATTTTAACCTTTCTTTCGAAATCATCGTCTAAAATGTCTACCGCTACTAAAATATATACTAAAATAGGCGTCAAGAGGATTCCTCTTGGCGCCTATTTTAGTATATATTATAAAGATAAGTGGCATATTCTTAAGTTGAGAATACAATTTTTTCAGTATACATAATTCATGTATTTTTCTTACATTATGTGATTTTTCTCGATACATAGATATTACATCTATAAATATTCGTCATTTTACAGAATTCGTTTCATAGGGAAACTTTGAACTTGTATTTGTAATGTACAAGGGGAAAGTTCAAAATGTATAGCTCTGATATTTAACTGTAATAAAATTTTAATTTTCATTTAATTTCAAGTAGATTTTTTTCTTGAAAATTTAATTCGCGTTACTTGTTTATCTAGGTAATTAATAATAAAAATTTAAAAAATTATATAAAATAATAAAATATAACATAATAAAAATAATAAAATTATAAAAATGTATATAATTAAATAAAAACAGAGAAAATGCCAAGTAAAATATTTAAGGAAAAATAAATTTATGTTGACCAAAAAATTCATATGTATAAAACTAGGGAAATCTACTCATCTAATATGTAAAAAGAGATATTCGTGATATATGTATATAAAAAGCTGCGCTTTTATATTCATCGCGTCTTTGGCAAATAAATGTGCATCCTTCCGGAGTCGGTTTAGATCATTTTGGACGGCTGCTGGATTTAAACTAGAAACTCCAGCCAGCATGGAGAAAAATCTGCTAACGTTGCTAAATTTATTATTCCAGACAGCCGATAGTACGCCAACTTCGCAGTAGAAAAATCGGCAGAGTTCCGCGATGCGAGTCGTTACTCCGAAACTTTCGGATATGTCTCTCTACGGGTCAAAGTTCCGAAATGTCGCGGAGAAGAATTCAGTGTGAGATTCGTGATGGCACCCGGACACTTTACGAAAGATCTTGGAATTATGTGAAGGTAAATTGGTCGACAATACTCTATTTATCTTGCATGTAAACTGGACGATAAAAAACCTCAAATCGACTATTTCGTCAAAATAATGCACCGCATTTAATAAAATTGCACGAGATATTTATGACCAAGACAAGACATAAGCCTTCGATAATTTCCAATATCAATACAATATTTTTAAAATTTTTATAAATGTTGTCTTGTCTTAAGTCTTGAGCAATCCTGTATAAATTATTGCTGAAAAATTTCAAAATCACATAAGTAAAGAAAAAAATGTCTTGATTGATTATTTTTGGAAGATTATTTTATGGTAAATTTTTCTCTCGCGTCTGCATCAACAAAATTGCGAATAAATACAATAAAATTAAAATTGATTCTTTTATTGCCCGCGGATAAAATCGTAAGCATAATGTTCGCTCATACTAGTGCCTGAAAATTTTTCGAGGATGTATTTGTTGGATTTTATATTTCAATTGTGCACGGATTTTCTTGAGCTCTTCTTTAAGCCGCCCACTCTCGACAAAAGCATGCTAAATTTTTAAAGAAGGGATAATAAACGTACACGTCTCGCAAAACACATATTTACATTGTATATCGCGAGTTGCATGCTATCTCAAATTTACCGAATATACCTAAAAATTATGTTCTCCTTTGCAATAAACAAACTATCGAAAAAAGATAACTAAAAATGTTTCAATTTCTCATTTTTTTTTCATATTTTAGCGAGATGTACAATTTACATAACAGAATTTCATCTGTCATCGATAATCGAATATCATTAAAGCACATTGCTAATTGATTATCTCTATAAAATTCTAAATAAAGCTTCATTGTCAATTTTCGAAATTCTTGGATTAAGAATAGATTTTTGAATTGAAAATGAAATTTTCTTAAAACTATAAATTTTGATAGCTCGAATTAAATGAGAGTAGACGATAAAGTTTCTTGCAGGAAATTTTGCACAAAGGATATTATAAAATTATTCAAGGCGGAAAGAAGAAAACGGAGGAATGACTTTAGCGAATCTATGTAGGCGGAGGAAAGTTGATACAAACTTTCGCTGATAACTGAATCTCTTCGCATATCTCTTATAATGCGAATCTTGAGTTTGATCGAAGTTTATTAGTGCGTTGACTTTCGGCAAATATTATCTTTATTAGTACTCTTGTGTCTCTTGAATGAAGTTCTATACTATCGCTTGATTGAGGCCCGATTCTGACCCGACGCCCTTTGAATTCTTAATGAAGCTCTATTGAAACTGCTAATACTCGGTTTCGCGAACATTGAAAGAAATATGAATGACTCGATTTAAAATCGTCGGGAATCCACACTTTAAAAATCTTTCAATAGGAAACTATTGTTTGCATTAATACTTTCTTTTCCGTGTTTCCCGATAAAATATTTAATATCTATTAATATTTAATATCTATCGCTTGTTAATGACGTGTATAAATTGGAAATGTTAACATATAGATAATTAATAAAACTTGATTAACAAAGATTCAAAAAATAAATATATTATAAAAAAATAAGACTCAAATATTTAACATGCAAATAGAAAATATGTGTCTATTTCTTTGTTATAAATATTATTTTTGAAAATAATTATTTCAATTTTATGTGCACTTGTTTATAATATATTTATAATACTATGTGTTATATAATATACTTGATATAATATTTTTATATTTTATTCATTTTTAACACTTCATTTTTAATCATTTTAAAATCAAATAATAAAATAAATAAGTAATTAAGTAAATAATCAATCTTTATGCTTCTTTCATTCCTCTTTTCAAAATTAATCCCTTTCCTTGAGTCTGGCCAAGACTAATATCGGATTTGCGTAATCTCGAACACATCGGTCTTGTCTGATCTGTTGAAACAGATGGCGGCTTTAAAGTTGACTTTAGATTTTCACGTGACTCATACAATCCTCTACTATCAATCACGAAGAAAAAATTTGATTTTTTTTTTAAAACAAGATTACGAGTGTCGATATGTAGAATCTCAATCAGAACTTACGTGTAGTATATATACAAAATAATATTTGACTTACTATAAAATTAATTAAAGCAAATGCATGAACTTAAAATGTAAAAATTAATTCACCAAGCTTTTCGCATAGTAATTAATGTAACCCAAAAAAAAATCAATTTTTAATCAAATATATTTAATACTTTGTTATTACTTTGATATAATATAACAATCAATTTAAATAAAATTATCAAAAAAATTGTTTGAAAGATAATTAATTTGATACAAAGAGCATTAAATTGACAAAAGTTCTTTAGATCTAAAATATATTTATTTTTTTTACTACTCTTCCACGAGCAATGTAAGATCTTTTTGTAACTTTGGACTCTACATATCACTCTCATCCTTTGATCCTTCAGTGAACACGGGGGAGATTTAAACTCGAATTTAAAACTTTTGGGCAAACCCTACACGGGTACGTTGTCCATCACGGAAAGCCACTAGGGCGTGTCTGGATAAAGGGCCGGAGGTTAGCAGGGCTTTTTTCGATCGCAATATTTTTCTTTCCGGATACGCGAATGTCCGGAAGTATAAATCTTCGGTAACGCGATGCACTGTTCTTTCGCATTTTTACTCTTTTTCTTTATCGACAATTCTTCATTAAAAACGTCTCTACGAAGAGTATTTTTTGTAAAAAACTGTTAGATTTTGACATTAATACACTGATTAATTTTCGCGAATTTATTTAAATATAGGAAGTAAATTATTTTAAAAAATAGAGCAAACAAAAATTTAAAAATGAACAAAAATCAAGCAAGAAATTTACTGAAAATATTTTCCATTTTTCTATTTTAATTCTTTCTCTTTTTAATTTTTTCTTTTCTTTTCTTCTAAAAATCGGCACAAGAATAAAGCTGAGTCTATGGAAAATAAGCCTAAGTTATAGGCAACATTTCCGCGTACAATGTCTAACTTAAAAAATGTACGAATAGAGTGAAGTCAAGAAGCGTTTACAGTAGGTACTGTTCATGGTAACCCACATCTTTTGTCTGGCGACCCCGAGCTTGCTTCATCATTGTCGCAAACCTCTTATTGTAGTACACGATAAAAGAAAACGCAGGAAAGAGTTCACTATGACGTTTATTTCTCCTTGTTATATATATATAGAACAAACTATAAAAAAACTGTTATGTAGCATTTTCCTGTTGCTTCGAGGTAATAATATAACAATAAAAAATCAGAAGTCACCGTGTTCCTTTATTTTTCTCTTAAATTACTTGAAGGAATTTCTTTTCAAAATCTCGAGTAAAGAAATCAAGCAAAGTTAATTAAAAATTTAGAAATTTTCCAAAATTAATTTTCCTGTTGCTTCGAGATAATAATATAACAATAAAAAATCAGAAGTCACCGTGTTCCTTTATTTTTCTCTTAAATTACTTGAAGGAATTTCTTTTCAAAATCTCGAGTAAAGAAATCAAGCAAAGTTAATTAAAAATCTAGAAATTTTCCAAAATTAATTTTCCTGTTGCTTCGAGGTAATAATATAACAATAAAAAATCAGAAGTCACCGTGTTCCTTTATTTTTCTCTTAAATTACTTGAAGGAATTTCTTTTCAAAATCTCGAGTAAAGAAATCAAGCAAAGTTAATTAAAAATCTAGAAATTTTCCAAAATTAATTTTCCTGTTGCTTCGAGATAATAATATAACAATAAAAAATCAGAAGTCACCGTGTTCCTTTATTTTTCTCTTAAATTACTTGAAGGAATTTCTTTTCAAAATCTCGAGTAAAGAAATCAAGCAAAGTTAATTAAAAATCTAGAAATTTTCCAAAATTAATTTTCCTGTTGCTTCGAGGTAATAATATAACAATAAAAAATCAGAAGTCACCGTGTTCCTTTATTTTTCTCTTAAATTACTTGAAGGAATTTCTTTTCAAAATCTCGAGTAAAGAAATCAAGCAAAGTTAATTAAAACTCTAGAAATTTTGCAAAATTAATTTCAATTTATCCCAGACGTTTAATTTAAA
Organism: Camponotus fellah; assembly: GCA_030586385.1. Lineage (NCBI taxonomy): Eukaryota > Metazoa > Arthropoda > Insecta > Hymenoptera > Formicidae > Camponotus > Camponotus fellah. Next base: position 818,796 of record JAPIVC010000802.1, on the reverse strand, counting down.
AATTAATCTAAAGTCGAGTAAAAAGCTATGCGAAAAAAACTGGCATTCAATTACATTTACCCTACCCTGGAAAGAAAAAAAATTCTGCTTCAAATTGGCTAAAGAATTTCCGATACAAAGCAATTTAACGAACTGACGTCATACGCATAGCGTACCTCGATTTACTTTGCTTTCTCCTGAAATCTTCAGGAATTCAGAAATTATAATCGTTGCCTAATTGTTCCCGCTACTGCTTGGAGTACTTCGCAAAATCTTCGCAAACTCTACGCGCAACGCAAATTACTATTAATTACTGCTGCGAGCTCTCAGGGGTGAACGCGTCGTTCGTCTCGCGAAACAAAGTTCGTATTCTCCACACAAGCAAGTCCAAGTGAATGGAGAGGAGAGAGGGAGAGAGAGAGAGGGAGAGAGGAGTATGAATCGGGAAGCATTAAGAATTACTCTGGAGGAATCTTTCGGCAGCACTTGCTCGCAGTAACCCATATCCTTTGTCCGACCGACTCATCATCAACGCAACTCCCTCACCCTCCTCTCACGACCATTTGCAGTGATAGAGTCGCGCATATATCCGACCCAACAGTCATGGGGGTTGGGAATTACAACTCGTACAATCTCCGATCTCGCGACAGAAATGGAAAGAGAAAGAAAGAGAGAAAAAATATATACGAGGGGGGGACGTAGAAGAACCTATATCGAATACTCGCGACGTGGTCTTCTGGATACTTGAAAGGCGAGAAAGAAGCAGCTATCGAAGTAGGTGCAGGAAGCGAGATACAGAAAAGAAAGACGGGAAGGAAGGAAGGAAGGAGGATGAGGAGCGGGGAGAGTGGAGGGACGGGGAGGACTCTGATTCCCCGGGACAATGAGTGCATCTGTCGACGGAATATGCTCTAGTTTCCCTCTTCCCTCTTTCCTTTCTACGCTTTCGACAATGCTGCCGAGAAATGCGTTTTCTACCATCATATCACGGCCGCCATTCGTTCGATATGTACACCTTTCTACCCCTTTCTACAGTTCTTCGCTTGCTCGGCATCGACGAAACTTACCCCGCGACGAAAGATCCTCATGTGACCCGGTGAGGACTCGTTTTTCAAGCGCGTCGCGAGCACCCACCCTCTTTGTCAAGTTCGCCGATTATTTCGAAGAAAAAAATGGAAGAATGCGCTGTCGTTGGCGCAACGAATGCCTTTTTAATCAGTAGGGAATTTTTTTTTTTTATGTAATAGAACTTAACGATACGCATCGATATTTATTATTCGTTTCCTGTAAAAAGATCAAACTAGTGCAATATTGCTATTCAATTGTTTACATAAAAATTTTTCACATTCTGAATTAAATTATTTATTTACTGTAGCAATCGCATCGAGATAGAAGCATCATTATTATTATAGCAATTGCACATTTCACATAACGTAATATAAAATATCAATAACTTTTTTAATCAAATAAAAAAATTAATTTAATTAAAGTTAAATTTAAATGTTTACAACGTTATATTTACAATGTTCTTCAATCATTTAAATTTATATGATTTTCATATTATACAAAGTTCATGAAACCTGAGTCGTTTGATCTTTTAACAAGACATCAATAAATTCAAATATACGATTCTTGGATGGCTTTTATTGCTCTTTTATGCAAAAAGAGAGCTTTCCTTAGCTTATATTCCATATTCGCATCTTTTCATATCGCGATATGAGGGATCTTCACCTTTTGCTTCGTTGAAAAAAAAAAGAAAAAGAATTTCATCGCTTCTATTTCGATCGTGCGACGCAAATACGCATCGCGATCATCGTACAACGCGAAAACGTGATATAACTGCCGTCAACGAGAAAATAAAACGCACCTTTCGCGCCCTTTCTTTTCCCCGCCCTTCCATTTAGGCGAATGATGTCGTCTGCGGCGTATCGCTTTGTATCGCGACTCTAAAAGCGACTCTGAAAATACATCGCGCGCGTCAAAGTGCAATCGATTCCCCTCTCGATCCGTGCTCTTATTTATAAAGAACTTTGAAAAACGACAAAGCAGAAAATTGAAATGATATATGACATGACGTACATGATTTCAACGAAATTAATTTCGATTGAATGTCGATGGAATGTCGTGTGTATCCAATTCCAAAGGGAAAATACTTGATCATTTAATTTAGAATCTTAAATAGTGTCGAGATAAATTATACGCGAATAAAAACACTCGAGAAATGAGAGAAACGCAAATTAATTATGCTACAAACCAGAAGATTGCAGGTCTCTCGCGAAAATCGGGACTTTATATTGAACAGCACGTACCTGAAATCAAAAGAAGGGAAATAATGGTTAATTTAAATGCTGAAAAAAGGCAATTTTGTAAAATTATAAATAATTAAAAATTAAAAAATGTGCGCTGTTCGAGTTTTTATATTTTTACAAAAATCGAGGTAGTTGTCTAGAAATCAACAGATTGTAATTCAAGGGTTTATTGCGTAACGCAAGTACCTAACTTCTAAATGCGGACAAGATAAATTATGAAACCCCGTGGAGAGAATAGCCATTAATCTATCCTATGTGGACGCCTTGGGCTAGCTTTTCAATAAGTCAGCGGGAGGATCCGAGCAGTGAGAATCCGGCCGTTGTGCAAACTCGCGACGCGTAAATCACCAAATTAAGCAAACAAGCGTCTATTATAAGGGCGCGCGTTGCTACTCCCATCGGTGGTTCCCACGTTAGGAGCACTCTCTCGTGTCATCCCGGTGGTGGGAAAACCGCGACGGGGCTCATCCCCCGAAAATCGCGAAGCGATGGTAGCGACAGTCTAGGGGGCCAGCAAAAACACGACGAACGCAAATGAATAGGCTCAGGATCGTGTCTGAACCGCAATGGAGCGGACACCCTCTGCTTGTGAATATTAAATGTTGGGGCAAAAATATACATGCGACATAAATATTTTACTCCATTTAATATTAAGTGTAGTCGCATACTTTAATAAAATATTACATATTTATATGATATTAACATGTATAATTTTTGAATTTCAATATTATAGCGTAAAATTGAAGATGCGAATTAAATAAATGACACATGATATAAAAGAGATTGAAAAATAATATGTAAAGAAAAGATAAACGAGCAACGGTACATTTTAATTGAAAAAATATGTAACAATTTGCATATTCTCGTTCCGCTAAAAGTGGCATTAATCCTTTCCCGCGGCGGGTTGTAAAAATTTATCTAGTAGTCTACATTACAGAACTCTGTGCCATTGTTACCCGGCGATAAGCGACGGTACGGCACTGAATGTGCATCCCTTGCCGAGGGCGGCGGTGCATGTTGGTGATATACGACGCGGCATGGTACGATGAAAACGAACGGACGAATGAATGCGACCGGTAATTTGCGTAAAATGAATTTAATCTCGTGAAAACGGGCTGCGCATGATTTGCGCCCGGGACGCGCGGACAATTTTGCCAGGCGAACGTGTATACGCGAATCTGATATATGACAGTCGTTTAATGAAACGAAGGGAGACGAGACGAGAAGGAAGCGGCTCAACAACCGAATAAGCAATCCTTGATTAACCGTGATCGTAAAATGATTCTTTTTCGGGCTGTCAAATTATTGTTCAAGTGTCACAAGATAGAAAAATGTAAAACAATATTACTCTGTTTTTTTAAAAACTATAATTTATATTTTAAAAAATTAAATCATGTTTTTTTATATTTTTCTTTTTAATAATATTAAATTTAAAAAATTATTTTAAAAAATATATGAATTGAAATTTAATAATATTTTATGTAAAGAAATTTATTTTTACTCAATACATCACATATTGATACATATTAATATATCACATATTAAATACACCTTTTTCGAAAAATGATGCAATCATTGACTTTTGATTACAAGCGAAACTTTTGATTTAGATTGCAATAAAATTTTTATAGTTTATGTTATTTCTTGAAAACTCATCTAAATTCATTCGCAGCACTGAATATTTATGAGTGCGCCGTTTCTTGCTAAAAACCGATAGTATTCTCGCGGAAAGTGTCATTTCGAGAATCGTTTCACGATTTACTTTCGTCTAATGTATGCCATTACGTTCGAGGTAAAGCCTGAACAATTGGAAATGCGCAAATGTATCAACAAAGTTATACGGCGAAACTTGGAGAAAACTTTGTTAAGGACACGATCTTGGATTAAGTTAAGCTCATCCTTAAACCGAGAGCGGTTTAATTCATTAAAGTAAGTTTATGCTAAGCGATGGACTTTTCAGAAGCGAAACGAATTTCGAGTATCATAAACGAAAGATATGAAACGAGACAAGTGGCAGTAATATTATATTCGTGCGATAATAATTATATATTTCAAGCTAAATTTAATTCAGACATATATTTCAAAATAAAAAAAAATGTTTAATTGAGATGGATCTTAAAATCCGAAGGAACGATTAAAAGAAACAAAGGATCGAGGCTGTCGTAATATTCGAAATCATTTCTCGATGAAACGGCATACTACTGATACATTAAGGCTGAGCTGTCGAATTCATTGTCGGCTCCATCAACAATCCCGATCAGCCATTATCCTCATCGCGAGTGATGAAGCGACTAATGTACTCCCGAGCATATGGACCACTCTCCATAACCGCAAACGAGGACAGGGACACGAGTTCTTACACGAGGTTGGCTGGAAGGGAAACTCGCAGACGAGAGTGTGCCAAATATGTACACAAGCCGACGGGCACGTGGCTATACATTCCCGTGACTGTACTACACACGCATCGTACACGTCGAAACACGAGACTCATCCTCTCTTGTCGGATAAGCGAGAGGATGGTGCGAGATGCATAGCGTGCGCGTTTCACGCTCACCCCTTGCGAGACTGCGAGTCCATAATACGCACTCGCAATCAGAGTTAAGTGTGCAGTTTCCCGGTCCCCGACCCGGAGTTCACCCACGTCACCACTAAAACTGAGCAGTTCCGTGCTGAACCAAAGGGTTTCGGATCTCTCTATCGCGACCGCAAATACACGCATACAAAATGATCGGGAAGCGAGTGATCTTTTTTCATCTTTGATACTTGCCAGATCAAAATCAACTGAACCGACGCTGTTACATCATAATTACATTTTCTTGCTCTATTAGCCTGCAAAGTACGCTGTAAAAAATTTTTGTGTAAATTTATAACTGTTATAGTGGGTAATATTGAGACCAACTATTAAAGGTGTATATTTACATACATTAGTAAATTTACATTTCATAGATAAAATTATTATCTTAAATGATAAGTAAGCATCTTGTACTAATAAATTTACATGTTAGAAGTAGATTTTTAGAAATGTTTATGTAATAATACATTTTGTATATGTGTTTAAATTTTACATATTAAATTTAATTTAAAATTACATACATGATTAGTGTAACAATTACGCTATTTACAACGAAAATATATAAATTCATGTACTTTTACAAAAATTAGTTACTCTTATTGTGTAAATATTCGTTTATTAAGTGTAATTTTTAAATTTTATATAAATGTTACCAAAAAAAAAATCCAAAAATTACACTTTTAATCTTGTAATTTCTCGTCAAATATAAACGAATATTTACACAATAAAGAGTAAAAAAGACTAATTGTTGTAAAAGTACATGAATTTATATATTTCCGTTATAAATAGCGTAATTGTTACACTGATTACATGTGTAATTTTATATATTTTACATATATTTTTACAGTGTAGTATGAAAGACGTGTAGCTAACTTTGAGAAAATCTAAAAATCTAAAAATATAAACTCTCGTATCAAAAATTGTACGATGAGATAAATACACAGAAAAAAAGAAAAATCTATATTGGATGAGATTTTGAGGGAAGTGTGTTTGCTGAATATTCTTCTCCGAGGCAAAAATTTCAAGAGTAAAATAAGTGAGAAATATTTTTAGCGTGTACGACTTGACATTTATGAGTGACAGTTCCCTCGAAATATTTAAAAGCTGTTTCTTTTACGCGAAAAGGCAAGAATGATACGCTACATGTGAAATATCATCGCGTATACATGTGGATGTTGCGTGTTAATTCACTTGATTACGAGCAGCATCTGTGTCTACAATAACCGACTGCATTTGCATATATGCATCTTTGCATGTATGCAGATTGTCCCGAGAGAATTGCGTCCACCTCGGAATCTATACGTGGTTATACGCGCACAGGAGAGAATGATGATGCTAAGGGACTGATTGCGAGCACTAAACTCACGTTCTATCATGCACGATACTAGCAAATAGCGATAATATCGTTCAAATTAATACAAGCGTCATCGATTAGGGGAGGAATTTCTAATTTCGCGATCTGCAAGTACAATCGTGATCATCGAGAAAATGGTGAGAAAAAATTAGATTAATGTCGCAGTAAATGAAACAAAGTGCGACAGACGTGTGGAATAAAAGGATAATGCAATAATATTTTTACATCGTAATTATCAGTCTCTGTTTATTACCACGTGATTGGCGACGCGTTTTCAGTTTCAATTTCAACAATCAACGTGTCGCGATTGTCACGTACGGATGGCACACAATTGACGACGCACGCTACCCCATTTTTCGCATCTCTCGTAACGTTCGCCCCCGATTGCGATAATCGCGATGAAACACGCCTGAACGCGCCGTTTTGGACGTATTTTATTCGCTCGAATTACATTCGCACAACAAACATTCAATCTGATCAATCGACGCATCCCCATATAATTGTATTAATGACTGCTAATTTTTATCCAATTAACGTACTTCGGCCCCTACCAATCAAAGCGACGGTTTGATAAACCTCGCGCGCACAGATTGAATTGCAAAATAGGAGGAGAGGCGGAGGATTAATATATAGATGCGCGTAATATACATTTCCCGTTGTATAAACGCAAATCACCTTTGAAGAATCCTATCTATCCAGTGTGTAAAATCATCAAAATTTTTATATCATGCTATATCAAATATATTTTTCAATTATATAATCCTCTTATAAGACGCAAAAATTTTATTTAGCAAAGACATAAAATTTTCCAAAGTATTATAAGTAAAAAAATCTGCAGTAATTAAATTATAAAATTAATTATTAATTTATTATTAATTTTCGCGACTTATTAATCTTCAAAAATTTTACGCACTACCATCCGCGATGGCTCTTAATCGCTCTTTTCTCGTGTATCGATGTTTAACATAACAGAGCCTAATTCTTTATCTACTTAATTAATTATTGTAATTATTGTAATTAATATTATTATTAATTATTGTAATTAATATTATTGTAATTAACCTCAATATTTTTTTACTAATAATTTATATGCTAATTATATACTAATATTTAGATATTAATAATTTAGATACTGATATTTTGTAAACAAATAATTTCTATCCTAATAATTCTAAATTGAAATTGATTGTCTCGCGGAGAACGCACAATATCGTTTGTAAACGCGATGTTGTACGGAATGATGTTATGTCTGCGTTCTTCGTCGCGACTCTATTAAGTCGACCCTAATCGGATCAACAAGAAGTTCCAGGCATCTAGAACGAAATAACTTTGTGGATTAAGCCTAACGTTTCCGTTCTCGCGGCAGACGGGAAAGAGCGAGGAGATATTGCCGGGCGCTAATCGAATTTGACTTCTCTGGCCCCAGGACCGGAATCTTTGCCGTAATCTCGCGATATTTTCCGGTAAAACTTAACGTTCGCGCGACAACCCACTCTCCGCCGTATCTAATTTCCGCGTAACGCGAAAATAAAATACGCAAATGCCATTGTATACATTTACGCAGGGACAAAAATCTCACTATTATAATGTAGAGATAATAACAATTTTAGATTGGTGGAAATTACTTCGTTTTTTCGGATTTGTTTCTAATATTAAAAGAAGACTTCACGATCAACTTAATATATTTTGCAAAACAATATTCTGCGAAATATTATTGTCCATTTTTTCTTCTCCGACATCATTTTTCCCTTCGTCAAAATTATTAATTTAATTGCAGTTAATTAATATAAAAAGTTAAAAGTTCGAAATAAATTAAAGGAATATGAGCTAATTAAGAGAGAAGAATAATTGGTAGGGCTGATAACAATGACAATATTGTACCATTAAAATTGATTAAGTTTTGTTACCAAAGAAAACATTTGCATTCATTGCGAGGCTCGCCCACGTTTCAATGACAGTGGCACGCAATATGACGATTCCGAGAGAATGCGTCGCGGTGCATCATACGAGGGTGACGAGGGCGAATAAACATTCGGCTAATAATAGTGAGTCCTCTGCTTGTAACTGGGCAGTGTGCTATGGAAAATCGACACGTGACAGCCAATGAAAACAGAATACCATTAGAGGCGCCGCAAGCTAAACTTCGTTTTTCAAATTTATCAAAAATAGAAGAGAAAATAAATAATATCTACATATTCATAATTTGAGCGCGCACATCTCCTAAAATTAATATTATACATATATAAAAATTACACATACTAGAGAGCAGAATTTTTTAATTAATGACCAGGAATATCGCATAGCCAACATTTATATTTTACACGTCTATTATAAAAAAATTTATTATTAAAATAAAGAAAAAATATTTGAGATATTTAATTTTACATGTTTTATCGTATAATAATTTTTTAATTTTCGTCGACCTACTTTTTCAATTTTATCGGTCATTATATAGAATAAAAAATAATTTTTCGCCACGCAATAATTATTCATTTCCGATGCACCTTTCGCCGCGATACCATCATATCCATCTTCCCGAGAGGAAGGAAGCGCTCGGTGACGATAAATTTCGACGATTCCGGTCACGTGTCGTGCGGTCACGTTCCTAAGTACGGGCACCAATCACTATCCACCGCGATCATACATTTTCCCAGGTCCGATGGGCCCTCACCTACCGGAAGTCTCCGACCAAGATGCGCCTCGCGCTAGTTGTCGGAGCAATCGCTGTGAGTACCACTGCTCTACAATTCCCGTCTTACACCCTGCCCAGGAGAGGCCTGCTGGTTACGAACCGCCTCCGATGATTTGTGCGGCAGTTAATCCCCCTGACACACGACTTTTCTTCCTTCCACCGGAGTTACCGGGGCGGAGAAACCGACGGCGGGCCCTTGGCTTCTGTGCGCTCGTGATGCACTGTCGCCAAATGTTTTCCGCTTTTTTGCTCTCCGTTCGCGATTCGTGACAGTCCACCGCGTGTCTCGGAAGAGAAACATTAACTTCGCGCGGTGGAAACTTACGATCTCTCGCAGGCCCTTAAAATTCCGCTTTCAAGTACAGCAAAGTGATATATGAAATTTCTCTGACTTAGAAAACAGAGGTAAAAAATATGTAATATAATGTGTATAAAACTTTGGGGAAAAAATAGATAAATTTTTCACGACCGATAATATATTAAAGAGAAGACAGCGAGCTTGTATATGATGATTTGTGACATGCGATATGAAAAAAATTAAGGAAGGATTATTCCGAGTTCATTTTGCGGCGAGAAAAAAAATATTTTAAATGACTTTCTCATACAATATATTTATATTATTATCGACATGTAAGTTTATAATGATGTAGATACATAAAATCAATCACTCGTTTTACACGAGTCTAATCGCAAGCATCGTGTAAAAACAATCGTGGTAAAGCCATTAGTGATAAAACCTCTCGCAAACTTAATTAGAACATGAAAATTTCTCGGAACAATCAATGAATATAATCACAATGACGACGGAAAAGTTGACTCGTTAAGAAGACTCGCTTCAATTATTTTTCCAGTGATTGTTTAATTATTGCACCGCGAGTGCCTCTTATCGGCTTTGTGGCTGGCTCGTTCACCCTTGCTACCTGTCTCATTAACGGAAACCTTGAATCCCTATTCAATACAAGCTCAAACGAGGTTCCCGAATCTAGGCACAAGCTGCCGCCGATGATTTGTACCGCCATTAATCCCGCCGATACATGAATTTCCTTGCTTTCACGATCCTCCCTGCGCGCAAGCTGCACGATGTCTTCATTTCTTTTCCCGACCCCTACTTTCCCGAAACATCCCCCGTAATGCATTCCATACGGCGTATCCCGTATTTCTTGCACCGCTCGCGATGTATCAACGCGCATTTTGCGAGATTAGTTCTTCTAACAATAAATGACAAGTCAATATGTAAACAATTAATGTGGAAAATATTTAAAGGTTAATATAAACGGGACAAATTGTCAATAAATATATTACAACTTTCTTTAACTATCCACTGTATTTGTTAAATATTAATTGAGAATTTTAACGCAGCCTCTATTATTAAAAAATAATAAAACTTAATATTAAATTCTTGAATGTCGCCAGTAGATAAAATAAAATAACGGAATTTAGATCGACCACACTGGCAATTTATTGGTTGATAAAGAATCACAACGTTTCGACCATGGGTTTTGGTCCTTCTCAAGTGAACTACAATAGTTTATAATATTATAAACAATAAAAAGTGAATGTTTTTTATAAAAAAGTTTGACAACACGATTAACTTACAGAAGGACACTGAGAGTCTGAACAGTATTTATGATAAACTAAGGCTGTTTAGTCTCTCTTCTTGTTTGTGAGTAGGCTGACTTGACGATCGTGACATGTGATTTCTCTTTTCTCATTACTTTTTATTTACTCATTACTCATTATTTTTATTGGTTAACTAAGATTTTGTATATAATTATTTTTTTTCCTTTTTTCCCCTTTTTTATTCACTTTTTATTGTTTATAATATTGTAAACTATTGTAGTTCACTTGAGAAGGACCAAAACCCATGGTCGAAACGTTGTGATTCTTTATCAACCAATAAATTGTCAATGTGGTCGATCTAAATTCCGTTATTTTATAATAAAACTTGATTATTAATAAAAAAAATGAATATTTTAATTTATCAGAAAATCTTTGTAATTTTATCTCAGATCAATGTTTAAAAAAATTTCTACAAAATTACCTAATAGCTCGAGAAATGCCATACATAATAAGATCCGCGGATAATTTGCTGGCATGTTCGCGAGTCTTTCGATCAACGTTTCCTCGAGATCGCAGTCGCGATTAATGAAAAACAATCGCTGGTAATCTTAGAAAATTTCTCGCACCTCCGTTCCGAGCAATTTATTCATTCCATCGTCGTCGTTGTCATCACAGCCGCCAATAGGAATTATTATCGCATTTGAGCGTGACCGATCGAAGGAGGAAAGTTTTCCCTAAGAAATCCAATCAATTAAATCACACGAACTCGACACGACTAAGCAATTAAGCGTCTCCGCGTCTCGGTCCCGATAGTCGCCGGCGAAGAAGGATTGAGAATTGGCGACGCCCGAGAAAGGTACTGTTACCCAGCTATAACTTGTACCGCGAATAACAATGGTCGATGGATCCGTGGTAAGGCGAAAAGTTTCCAAGAGAGCAATAAGGGAAAGAGAACTCGCGTTCTCGGAGAGAAAGAAAGAAAAAAGAAAGATAGCGGGGGTGATGGTAGAAAAAAAAAACTAGAGGAAAACTTATCCGGTGGAAATTCCGCGCTTTGTCCGCTGACAATTCGAATTTTATTACCGGCACGAGGGATTACGATTTTCTCGAGATGTCGTCGAGGCGGGGGCTCGTAAAGAGAACGCCCGGAAATTTCAGAAACGGGATCGCAAACTACAAGGGTCTCTTAAAAAGGATGAGGAAAAAACTTGGGGATGATCGACGGTTCGTATTTCTGATGTGTCTAATCTTGTTTATTTATTCTTGCGTTCTTGGTCGAGCAACGGTAATGAGATAGAAAAATATATCGAGAGTTTAGGCCTAAGAAAAATAGAGAAAGAAGACGTAAATCAAATATTTATCGCGATAACAATAATATTAACATTGAATAATATTTACATTTTAAATGAAACTGATATTATTTTTAATAAAATATTGATTTAATTTAGGATTCTAGATATTTATAACCGTACAATCACTTTCTTCTTACGTTATATATATTCCATATATTATTTATTCTTTTAAAATGACAATATTTTAATAATAAAATGAAGTGGCAATATTTTAATAATCGACTATAAAGATTTGAATATTATAACTGAGCTTTGCGAGATGGAAAATAGCTAATGAAAATTATTATTAAAATAACAATTAAAATATTATAAATTATTATAAATGATATATAAATGTATTAATCAAAACTAAATAATATTGTGTGTCATTTATATATATCACATGCCGACATACGCGACAGACGGCCATGAAAAATAACATGTGGTTCCTTCTCTTTTTCCTCTTACTATTCTTTCTATTTTTTCGCCTCATCGTTGCAGTTCTTTTGTCCACCGACGTGAATCTTTAAAAACGAGGAGAGGACTGAACGCAGTCCAACATTACCTCGCCTGACCTCGCCTTAAACCGCAAACTCTCAGGTCCCTCAAAACTCCCTAAACAAAGAGCGACCGAAGGTGCGCCGACCCTACTGGAGCAATAAGACGATGTAACCTACCCACGTCGGTGACATTTGTCGTAAAGACAAGATGCGAGATATCGAAAATGTTTGCAATAATGTAGTCCAATAACCTGAGCGTAATTTAAAGCTGACAAATAATTAAATTATCGAGTTAAATGAAGCATTATTTCAGCATTCTCGTTCTCGACAATTGCGGGAAACCGGAGAACGAAATATATATTTCTCACAAAATAAATATATTTCGATAATATCTCTATAAAAGTAAACAAGATTAATTAAAAGCATATTAATTCATTTCCGATATTCTTGAAATAAGTCTCTCGATAAATAATAGATTATTAATTGTTTGGTTTTGATTCAAAGTAAATTCTAGCAGGATAGAATTTTAATTTGTGTATTATTAAAATAAAACATATAAAATTTTGAAAAAAGTTAAAACACTAATTAACTTTTGCATGAAAATTTTGTTTTTCATTATGAAAAAATTAACTTTTTAATTATATTCAGAATATGTCACATAATTCGAATAAGCTATATATTTCTTAAAATCAGTATAGAAAATATGTTGGAGAAAGAAATTTTCTAAAGAGCTTAACAAAAAATTTAATCTTTACCATAAATATAATACTTTACTAAATAATATTTTATTCTGAAAAGGACCTAAAACAAGCTCGAAAGGTCATCGACAGTGATAAATAATTTTGAAATTTCCATCATAATATATTATTAGAATATTCTTAAATTCTCAAACTATTAAAAACATGATCTTTAAAATCTCAAAATGAATGTTGTTAATATAAATGTTTACATAAAAATAAAAATATAGAAACAAAATTATCAAAGTTATTAATTTTTTAAAGAAATTCTCCGAATCTCAATAAAATTCCATGAAAATTTCCGAATTTTTCAAAAAACAAAGAAACAAAAATCCCTGAGAAGGTTTTTGGAGTACACTTTGCACAAGGTGCAATTATTATAGATATTTGCGTTAAGTATTTTTACTTCTTTTTATTCGCATGTTTAAAACAGTTTTTTTAGCAGAGAGAATATTTCCACTCAATGTCGACTACACGATCCATTTATCGATCCGCGTTCTTATGTGATAAGCGCGATAGTTAAGCAGGCTAAAATCACGTACTTCACGTCAGGCTTTTTTATCTCGCTAACGAGGCGATTTAATCGCGTAATTAATCGTGGCTGGACTATTCATGCATAGGTATGTTATGCCAGGACCACTTGAAATCACGCGCTCTCTGTCAGAGTTCGCCTACGTATGTACACGCACACACGTTTAACATTCTGCGGCTATTCAACCGACATGTGTCGAATGCACTTACGTGTGCAACGTAGACAATTCCGGGATTAAACCAACGGCGTCTCGTTGTATTCACGATGGCATGTTCGATTAATTCTCACACGTCTCTCTTCTCGGCTCTACATTTGGGGATTCGCGCAAATTCCTACGATATCGCGCGCGAAAAATCAGCACGACCCAGAAATCCCCCGAGGCTGATGCAAATTCTTTTTTTTTTTATATATACATGGTGTCCCGCAACTACAGCTCCATATTTTAAAGGTAGATTCTCTGACCAATTTAAAAACGATTTTTCCTCAGCGAAAATGCCGAAGAAGATCATTATTTTTTGCATATTCCTAATTTTTGTCATGATGTATCTTTCTAAGCCTTAAATTAAAATTCTATTAAAGTAAACTCTACCTAAAATTAACTAAAGAATGTGACTTTATTAATATTTTATTCCCATAAGGCTTAGTTTGCGAAAAACCCTTTATTTTCAATCATTTATAACTCGAAAACTATTAGTGCCTCGACATTTTCGCTGAGGAAAAATCGTTTTGAAATTGGCCAGAGAATCTACCTTTAAAATATCGAGCGATAGTTGCGGGACACCCTGTATATATAAAAGTGAAAAGTATCGCCCGGGACGAGAGAAAATTGAAGAACGATTTCGAAAGAAGGATGAATTGACGGATACGGCGAAAAGCCATCGAAATAATCATCTGGCGCAGCACGCGATTTCGATTGAAACCGGAGAGGACTGTAGTTCGATCGAGCTAGGGGTTAACCATCGGTCGGATACTCTGCAATTACATTGTCAAGCGCGGTGCCGTGTCGCATTGTTTAATCGGTTGCGCGCGAATTGCCTTTCAAATAACTGAGCGCGCTCGTTAGCTCACTAATACTCGATGGTCTCATCCCACTCGGCAACTCGAAACGCACGTCCTCCTCGTCCCTCCTTTACGCAAGTACCGCACGACGGAACACGACAGGCGGTATGCGGGAAATTCGGTCCACTGCTGTCAGTTTGCAAATACGTAAATCGTAGCGTAATGCAAACTGATGCGAACGCGAGCATTAAGATGTCGGAAATTTTGCGAGTTAATTCTGCGGAGAATGTAACTCCGTTTACACGACAAGGGAGGATCATTAGCCAAGACTGAAGGTAACTTTAATGTGAGAGCCAAGTATATTATTCAAAAATATGTATTATTCAATCATTTTTTTCTCTTGAAAAATAAGTCGTTTCAAAAATTTTTAATTTGTATCTACATAAAATCATCTTCAATCATAAATTGCTAATTATCTTCAATCATAATTTGCTAATTATTTTTATCTCATTAAATATATTTTATTCAATCAGATACTTATTAATAAATTTGCTAATTATTTTTATTTCATTAATATTCTACTTAATCAGGTACTCATTATTGTATGAATTAGCGCATAATCTCCAATAAAAAGTAGCTTTGACGTGAACCAAATATATTAATATATCATAAAAAATTTAATACTAATAAATATTAGTAAATATTTAATTAGTGAATATTATATTTTATTCTTTTTCTTAAGAATTTGTATAATTTGTGTCTACATTAAATTATTTTCAACCATAAGCTGAAAGTTTAACGAACTTGAACAAATAATTTTAAAGTTATGTTATTAAATATTTTATTTAATCAGGAAAAAAATTGTATCGATTGACCCATACAATTTTTAATAAAAAAGCATCTGATTAAAAATGTTTTCAATTATAATACATTTCGCGGCGGCTTCGGTCGAATGGCACAGCAATGATGCTAATTTTCGTAAATGAATCAAATCGCGACGGACAATAAACATACGCGCGGCAAATAATGGCCGTTCACAAATATATATATATATCACATTTCCGGTTTTAATTATCGTCGCGCTTTCGCCCGATTTGGCATGCCAAGGAAATTTCGAATGCGACGGGGACACATAAATGAAGAATTCGCAAATAACGTCGACTCAAATATTTACCGATTGTTTCGACGCATTTGACAGATTTTAATTATACGATTTCATGAAGAGAATAAATTCTTGATTATTGACAGAGAGAACAGACTGACATTTGATACGCATATTTTATGGACATGAATTATGTACTAACGTTTTAACGATGGAAAGAAAATATTGAACGTTCAATGATGAACGGGACATGTGCATAATTTCTGGATAAATTGCGGGATTTTATCGATGCACTAAGAAAGCCTCAATTTGTATAAATTTGTATAAATATTATTCAAGTCTTGAAAATGTAAATACAAAGATCTTTGGATATTTTAAACTTCTATTTATTATGCATTGAGAAAAAATGTAATACACAACACAATTAAATTATCTCGATATTATGCAAAATTTACGTATAATATATATTAATTATATACATATATATGTGTGTGTGTATTTACTAAAATTTGCAATGTTTCATTATCGAAATGCTAATCTAAAACGACAAAAGCTTTCTCTCTCGTTTCCAATATTTCAATGTATCGTTGTAATTAAAAAATTCTTCATCGAGAGCGGAATTTTGTAAAATGGCCGAAGTAAGGAACGTTATTGTACCGTTGGTCGGGTAATTAAAAAATTCCTTAAATTGTCGAATTTTATGAGGCGGCCGACGAAAGGGAATCTTTCTTCGCGCGAATATAATTGCGATCGAAAAACGCTCATCGTAGATCATTAGGACTTTAGGGAACGTGAAATTGGACACCGTACAAATCGAAAGAGAAGAATCTCGCTTCGAGGGAAAAAGGGAAATTTCTCAGACGTTCATAATCCATTCTACGAACGCCCGGTCCTAATCTTCCACCTTTTTTTTCTCAAACGACTCTGGCCGCTTGAATGCACGCCGTTCAAAGGCATGCGTCTCGTTTTGCTTCTTCCCTCTTTGTGACTCAGACGGACCAACTACCATGGAGTGTGTGGCTCCTTAAGTGACCGTAACCACCACGTCAATAAGGAAACCGCAAGAGAGTGATCTCGTTTGGCCGGTTTTTGGCAGCGCGTGCCGTTCTCGTGCTGCTTTAAAATATCCGCTATCGATCCGTTCGCGCTCTCGATAATTCGTAATGGAATGCAAATTAATCGTTGGGTTTGTTATATTTGCATAATTCGTCACCGAAAGCATAATTTATTTTCGACGGACATACAAAGAAGGATAATTTGCCTAGAATAACGACAAGAATTCATTACAAGAGAAATCCGAGTACGTGTTTTGCAAAAATTTGCAGAAATTATGAAAATTTCAGCAATTCTCGAATAATTTCAATCGATGACTTAATTATGAGATAGAGGAGATAAATTACGTTGCTAAATATATGAAATAAATTAAATTACATTGAAATTCATTACGTTTAAAATTTTCAATCGCGTCCAAGATTATTGAAAACTCGGAACAGCCATATCTCAAAAACTATTGACAGATTCAAATGAGGATGGCCATTCTTCTCGGTCCGGGTTCCATTATCTGCGGCTGAAATCATCTGTTCCTTATGGCAGCAGGAAATTACAGAAAACGCTGCGCAAAGAGAAGCGAGTAGACGCGCAAATAGAAAAAGGAACTGCATCGACAAGCCCCGCCAATTAACCCAACTCTTCCATCGACAGCTCGTTCTTACCGCTTTTCTACCTCCCCAAGGAAGAAACGCGCATTGCCGTACTCATTGTCGGAGAATTCCCGATTAAAGCTGGCGGTCGCTTCTCTCTGAAAGATGAACGGAGGAATAAACGCGACTATAACTGCGAAAAATCGTCGACGGCCAATTAAGGTCGAACGACTAAACGAGGGAGGAATAAATCGATATTACGCGATAATCAATCGCGGCTGATAACAATGGAAAGGTTACGAGCATGGATATAATCATAATCAAACGCCGTATCGATAAGATGTAATCTCGCGTGAAATTCATAGATCAACAACATTAAAGAATTTTTATAAAAAGAATATGTATATTTTTATATCATATAAAGTCTTCCTCTCTTTAATTCTCTTTCATCATTCGAATCAAAGTATTATTAAAAAAATGAAATAAATAAAATCAGCGAAAAAGATTATATTTTATATTTTTTTCCTGCCAAGACAATCTTTTAATTAATATATTTAATTGTATAATATATATATATATGGTATATATAAAATATATTTTGTAATATATTATATATTATACGTAATTGATACATTTATATAAATTTTTTAATTTATCTTAAATCGGAAAAAATTTAATTTCATCTGGCTTCAAAATTATAATATATACGTATCAAAAATCTTTATTAGTGTTTTATTTATTTATCACCGATTTGTATAATATATATATATATATATATATATATATATATATAATATATATAAAATATATTTTGTAATATATTATATATTATACGTAATTGATACATTTATATAAATTTTTAATTTATCTTAAATCGGAAAAAAATTTAATTTCATCTGGCTTTAAAATTATAATATATACATATCAAAAATCTTTATTAGTGTTTTATTTATTTATCACCGATTTGTATAATATATATATATATGATATATATAAAATATATTTTGTAATATATTTACGTAATTGATACATTTATATAAATTTTTAATTTATCTTAAATCGGAAAAAATTTAATTTCATCTGACTTTAAAATTATAATATATACATATCAAAAATCTTTATTAGTGCTTTATTTATTTATCACTGATTTGTATAATATATATATATATGATATATATAAAATATATTTTGTAATATATTATATATTATACGTAATTGATACATTTATATAAATTTTTAATTTATCTTAAATCGGAAAAAAATTTAATTTCATCTGGCTTTAAAATTATAATATATACATATCAAAAATCTTTATTAGTGCTTTATTTATTTATCACCGATTTGTATACTTTATCATTTTGCAACGCACTTTTCGTTTATTCTAAATTCACGCATTTAAAAATTGTTCAATTCGATCACGACTCGATTGTCAAGTCCCCTCGTTTTAGTCTCTGACGTCGAACAAGATCACCAGTATCGCCCTGACGTAATTATCCATCGAAGGGTTATCGGTCGGCTGAAATTACGCGTACGAACGTATATACCGGGATGCAAGCGACGACATGATGTAAACAGCACGTAATCACGCGTTACGGTGAAACGCAACGAACCGACCAATCAACCGGCCATTCTACTAACCGAGCTTTCATTATCGCCGTTCTCTAACTCTCTCGCTCGCCGACAATTTGCACGCCATTGTCCCGACAAATCTGCTTTTTCGCCAAAGCACGAGCGTGAATTAACTAATTAGTCAGCATCGCGATCGCTGTATCTTCAAATCTAAAATTGATTCGCGGAAACCTCATCGATTCTCGATTCACTTATTTAAATGCGAAAAAAGAAACGCATAATTAATTTCGCAATCAGTTTCATTTCACAAAATTGCATTTCGCGCGAATGAAAAATACCTGACGGATATTAAATGAAATCCTAGAAATGTTTAAAAGTGCATCCGCGATAAAAACTACTCCAATAACGGGGGAGAGGTCTCGTAGCGTGGGCATCCGAAGAAGGATCCAAGCTAGACAATTTAATCTCTTTAATCCTCGCACAGTGCAACACTTGGAGCATTACACGACCCGTTACACGGAGATGAAAGCGAACCGGAGACTGTAAATCGCGAGCGATATCCTGAATCGATTCACACAACTTTTCCCGGTTTTCTCAGTCGCCTTCTACTTTTTCCCGTCTCCCGGCAATCTGATGCAAGTCGAAAGATCGCGCGCTTATTGCACATTCCGACATTCTCGCGAGTTTTACACCTCGCCCCTCTTTACAAAAGGAACGCTGCCAGGAAAATAACAGAAATTCCACCGAGAAGTTATGTATCTCGCCTACATATCATCCGCACGATATTTCAGGCTGGAGGAAAAGAAAGAGCTTTCCGCGGAATAAAAGGCGTCGTTCGATGCACCTCTCATTGCATATAAACGCCTTATTATTAAAGATTATAAAAGAAAATAATGCTAATCTATATAATGTGAATATTAATCAATAAATTTATGTTCAGTTTTGAAAGTATTATTTTTCTAACGAGAAAAAATTTACTTTTATATTATTATTAATGATTGAATTCTCATTAATAATTATTATTTTTCATCGTCTTTGTTAAATTGATACTCAATCATGAGATATTTAAAATATATAATCTTATATTATTATATATTATCATTATTAAACGCGATTTGGTTGATATTAATAGATGTTCTAATTTTATCTATCTATTTTTATCCATGAGATGTTCTAATTTTATCTATCTCTTTTTATCCATCTGTGAAGATCCCGAAATTACGAATATTCCCACGAGACCTTCCCCCGTAAGATCCCGTATGTGCGACACAATATTTCAGGGGTTACGATAATCCGCGAAATCTAGCAACTTATACGCCCGAGGAGATCTTCCAACTTCCGGTTCGACACTTTCATTGTCGAGGCGGATATAGACCTTAACGGAGCATCGCATTATCCTCGGACGATCTAACTTTCCAGCTTTTCTATATCCTCTCTATGCATATTCGTAAAAGTATTGTCATCTGTTAACATAAGAAGACGAAATAAAAAACGAATTTCATTGAAATTAATGGAAAAAGATATTTCATCGTATTTATTTCTATGCGATGATATATAATGCTGTTGTTTTTACTCTCAGAAACAATCACGGAGAAATCAAATATATTTGCTTGCCATTGCATTCCTGTTTACTTAACTTAGATACATATGGTAATTTTAACACAGCAAAATATTCGTTTAATTAAAAGTATAACAAGTCTAATAATCAAGAACTTTTATTGTATGAAAAATCGCTTACATCCTAAAGATGAAAAGAATAAATTTCTATAATAAATTCTCTAGAGAAATATTATAATTTTATAATAAAAAAAAATTTTATAATAAAAATTATATAATTTTATAATAAAAAAAATTTTATAATAAAAATTATATAATTTTATAATAAAAAAAATTTAAATTATATAACTTTATAATAAAAAAAATTTAAATTATATAATTTTATAATAAAAAAATTGTATAATAAAAAAATCTTTCTCTATATAATCTTTTCACAAATTTATGTCTGCGGTTTTTCATTGTTAATTAATATTACAAGGGCTTCGAACACCCTGTATCCCGCGGGTTTCCGAAGCTACAAAGACGACGCAACGCGCCGGCAGTCCTAAAGGGCCATCCTTATTACCTTTTACGATCCCTTCAGTGCTCCCCCTTTCGCGCCTTCGGGAAGGCCGAGATTACGAAGAAGCGGCTCGCACCAACCCCCGGCATAAGATCCGATAAAAATATCTCCTTCGACGCGTCAGCCTCCACCGTTCATCTCGCCCTTTCTCCCCCGACGATGGGCAGACGGAAGCCAAATCCTACGTTATATCCGGCTCGTATACTTTCCCTCCCGATAATTGTTCGTTCCCCCATTTTCCACCACCGTTCAGCTGCCGCGTCGAAAATTTTATGTTTAAGAACCCTCTAATCGGACTCACAAAATAGCCCCTCAGATTTCGATATGACAGCAAAAGCGTCCTGGTTTCACTTCTTTTACAGTTTTTATATAATTCCATTATATTTATTATTTTATATTATTTTGACAAACATATGTCGTATATCATTATTAAAATGAATTATTAAAATTAAAATGAATTATAAAAAGCATAAAATGATGGAAGCTCGATGTTGGTTAAAATAAAAGGTAAAGGACTTTTAAATTGCGCCGCAGAAACATTCCGCCTAAAAGTTACGCGCGCGTTCGAATAAACATCTGGAGTTTGGGCAACATCGCGTTTTCAGACCACACGCGAGTAGAGATTTTGAGGCAGGCTCGTTACACAACACAAGCAGACCATTCGCGTTCTTCTCAGCCGCGTTTTTCAGAACTTTCGAGAACCCGAGAGGAATCTAAAGTTTCGGATGCATAGATAGTCTATTGTACGAAGCAACGAGCCGAACACCCCGTCGCTTCTGCGAAATGCAGGCATTCGATGCAATTGGACTGGTCCGACGTGTGTGTATGTGTCGTAAAAAAAAAAAAGAAATGTATGTACGTGTTCGTGAAAAAAAAAGAAAACCTAAATAGGACAAGCATCGAGAGAAACAGAGAGGGAAACACAGAAAAAGAGCTCCCAAGGGATAAATTGGCACGGAAGAACGACGTGCATTCAATGCGCGCGGAATCTCCGGAATCCACCTCGAAAACTGACAAGTGAAAAGTGTCCCTCCGTTTGCCGCGGTTTTTTCCCATGTTCCGACTGTCAATCAAGAGCTGCTACCGTTCACTGCTGGTTGTCTGAATTGTCGCGGGTCACTGACCTGAAACAACTTATTATAGGCCGAAGCTGGGCCATTGACATGTGACAAAAATTCTTTTATATCGCGAATGATTCGTCCGCACATATAATTTCTATTATTTTATTAAAAGTTTCACATTATTTAATTTTTATTTAATTTTATTTAATTTTTATTATTTTTTTATTTAAACGAAAAAAATTTGATAAAAATATAATTTTCATATATATAGATTAAATAAAGTTGTTAATAAATGAAATAATAGAAATTGTATATATGAAATTTTATATAAATTAAAAACTGTCGACTTGACATTTATAATCTTTCAAGCAAGAAATTTGACAGAACAGAATTCCTTTACAGAGATAAATTTTTTTTTACGTCATTGCAAAATAAAATTTTAAATCACCGTTTGATAAAGCAACTTTGCTAGTGTAAAACTTTTTTTCTTTTTGATACTTGCAATCTTTTTTTACGTCAAATCTTGAAATAATGGTAAATATGACACGCGCTATATTTCGTTTCGGGGGGGGATCGCGAGGGCATCAAGCGTGATAAACCGGAATTACCGGTGCGCGTGTGTGTCACATGGAAAAAATCGTGTTTTACACGGCTCGTGATCGTTCAAAACCGACCAGTGATTTATCAGTCCCGTAGCAACCGGTGGCGCGCACGAATTTCCCAAACGCGGAAGAAGAAAAATCGCGAATGAGAAGGAGATTCGCCGGACGCCGATGGGGTGAGAAAGAGGGACACAGGAGGGATTCCGGATTCGCGCCTACCATATTTTTTATCGTCCAAAAATGGCGGACTTTCAGCCGAGCGTCCTGCCGGGACGATATTTACTTGTCGTCCTTCGAAACAAATTACCGCGGTTGTTCGCATGCGGCGAAACGACCTCCATCATTCGACCGACGAAGGGGAGAAATTGGGGGATGAGACGACTTTTAATATCGTGATACTAGAAAGTATCGATATCTTTATTTCTACGCTTTTTCATTTATAGGATTATGTGTTAAACAAATACTTTCAAAAAAATCCTAAGAATAAACAAATATTTTTATTTTTCCTGAGTAATTAATGATATTTATTGATACCAAATGTTGCGATAAATGAATAAAAATGTCTTCTTATTATCATTCCTGAGTGAAAAAGACTAAGAAAAGAAAAAAGAAGGAAAGAAGATTAAAACAAAAAAGAAATTTCCGAAACATCCTAAAGGATCGAAAGATTTTCGATCCGGATAAGTTGGGTTAACTCTTGGTTCAATTGTGGCGCAAGTTCTACTATGAGTGGGTCGAGGTTCGAGATGGTTGCGGTTTGGAAGCGGCAACCAAGTCGAAAGCGAGTTTTCAACCGAGGCTCTATGTCGGGAAGGTGGAGGTCAAGCTTTGAGGTCGCCACGATAAGCTTACCGTTAAGTCGCCGTTTCTCTTCGAGGTGTGCAAGGATAAAAGCTAGTTTTAACAAGCAATAAATCCAAACCGGCAATGTACAGGATATACATGGCGTTTTAAATTCGATCGACACTTTCAATATAAATTTTATTAAAGCTCAGCACTGGAGTCATCATCTTTAATATTTAAAAATTGTAAATAAAAACTATTATTAAAAAAAATAAAATTTGTTTTGTTAAGTCTCGTTGAACTTGATCTCTTTACTTAATGTTGAGACACAATTTAAATTTTCATAAAAATTTGATTACAATAATCTTCATTTCTATTTGTGTTTTCTTTGAAATTGATGCCTTTTTAAAAAGTATTAGCATTATCAGTTCAAAATTAGATCAAATTCTTAATTTGCAAAATTTACTTTAGATATAAATATATATTTAAGAAACCACAACAATTATAAATTAGCAACCTATTCTTCCAAAAACTTTCATATATCTCTTTATTTTTTACATATACGTGCCGTATTAATTTCGATTAAAATTTAGCGTGTCCTAGATTATCCTAAAATCCTAAAAATCCTGTGTAAAAATTACTCGCACACAAAAATAAAATCTTTTCAGACTTGTCTCATCATCAAAGTTTTCGCGTCGACGCATTTCAACAGATTTAAATCCCTCGTTGTAACATTGCGCGTTTTACGCAGCGATTACTTTCGATCGTTTATGCATAGGGATTAAGCTAATGCTGTTACACGGAAATCACGCAACGAAGTATCCTCGAGATGTATCCTATGACGGAGCATGTGTTCGCGAGTCTCGATCCTCCTGATCTGATTATACCAACACTCGGGTCGAGAACGCGACGAGAGAGAACAAGAGCAAGAGAGCAAGAGAGAGAGAGAGAGAGAGAGAGAGAGAGAGAGAGAGAGAGAGAGACGCGGCAACATGCGTCGAGATGGATGCAGAAATGCACGGCACGAGAATGTTAACACGATTACAACGTAATTCATAAACTATGCCGTTAAGTCTAGCGGGGCAAGGATCGAAGGCACTTTCAGAGTTCCGTGCAGGAACAGCCGCACTCGAGGCGCACACATATACCGGGTGATCCGATTAGCGAACGTCCCTATCC
Source organism: Camponotus fellah (assembly GCA_030586385.1). Taxonomy (NCBI): domain Eukaryota; kingdom Metazoa; phylum Arthropoda; class Insecta; order Hymenoptera; family Formicidae; genus Camponotus; species Camponotus fellah. Next base: position 794,176 of record JAPIVC010000802.1, on the reverse strand, counting down.
ATCCTCTCAGCCGGAATTTCACGGAGCCCTCCGTGTTATCTCTCGCTCTCCCTCTCTATCTCCATCTCCAACAGCACTTCGGCAAGCGAAGTGCTCCGGGAGAACCTCCTGCGCCGCTTCCTCCTCCAGGATCCGCGAATTTCGAGACCAACCCGGGAGAAGTTAATCCGCGCAGGCAGGAAATAACGCCGGCGTCATGCGGCTAAATTATTTATACGTAAATTGCATGACGCGCAAAAAAAAAAATACCTCGCGAGTGAATTAGCGTGACGAGATCGTTCGACATGTAAAATTGCTCGAGCAAACATCGAGGATCGTTAGAAAAATAAAAAAATATCAGCTCGCAAAGTTCGATAATTAAGATGTAAACGCGAGAATATATTTTCGATTTTTTGTGTGTATTTTTTACCTTTTAAAATTATTAAATTTTGATTATAATTTTGCAGTTAATTATCTAGAAAAATTGTAAAATATAATTGATACGTTTTTTCAGTCTCCCCACATGCTATATTTATTTTTTCTATATTTAATTACAACAATAGGGATAATTTCTTCGAAAGTGCGAGGTCACTTATCCAGAACGTGATCGACATTATAATTAAAATAGCACACTGCTATTTTCCGTGATTGTCATGAACTCGTCCAATGGAAATAGTTATAATTAGTGCAACATTTCTGCGAACCGCAGGCATCCCAGTTTATCAATGTTACTTTGTGAAACCAACATATTATCATTGTTAATCACATACACGCGAGTTACATGTACTCTCTCGTACAAAAAAAAACCCATAGATTGAAAGTCGAAAAATGCTGGACGATAAAAAGTAAAACTCGTAAAGCCTGTGAAGCAGGCAAACAAAAATCGCGTCAATCAATCCACTGCGTAAAAGCTGTCGATTATCAGCGTAAATTTTTTATCTAAAGTCTTGGTACATGCGAAAATCTCAAAATAAACTGTTCAAAAATATGCAGAAAATGTATTTCGCACATTCTCGTATTGTCTTATATCCAATCAAATAATCTAGAAAATATAACAAAGTGATTTAAATTCGCAATTTTTCTTTTAACGTTAAAAGCGAATCGATACAAATCCGAGGATAGTATCCGAGAAGATACAACCGCTGAGGAATCCATTGAAAAACCGATCAAAAGAAAAATCCAACAATACCGATCAAAAGAAAAATCCAACAATACTTATCGCGCGGAGCTCTTCACAGGCGTGTCGATTTATTCATCTCTCCGCATCGCGAATTTAGAATGCGAAATAACCGCGCACAACGATGGAGAACTTCGACTCGTAGTTTTCCCGGACGAAGTTTTACCGGAGTCTTTCTACAGGCGAATCCATTATCTCTCGTAGCTGAAGAAGAACTCTTCTCGCGAGAAAAACTTCGTTTTCGAATTACGTTAGTTCCGCCAGCAGCATCTCTCACATGGCTGTCTTCTCACCAAACAATGAAAAAGACGCGTCGCATAGGCAATATTCGAGAAAATGATGACAGATTTTGCGTTCGCAAACAATCACAAATAATGTTATCCCGATATTTTTCCATGATTTTGAAAAAAAATCCAACAATTATTGCCTGGATTCTCTCACAAGAAAACCTCGCGAACCCGAAAATTCTAATTTTGATGAAATTTTACATATGTTGGGAGAGAAAATAAATTTTAGAAATTTTCAGTTGCTCATAAACGATTTTAAGGGATGAAACCTTCATATGTAAAGCAATCTTTTGCTCGAAAAATGTTATATACAAAAGTTTCATAGTTAAAGTATCTTCATTTAATCACGTTAATAAAATTAAAAAAAAATAATTTTTGAAAAAAATCTATAGAAAAATTATTTTTCCAAAATCTTCGGGTTCGCAGGAAAGATTTGATCGTTAAAGAACCCAATCCGCTCGCTAACGTCCGTGTAAAAAAAACGAGAAGAAAAAGAGAAAAAAAATATTCCTAGTCTACGATATAAGCGAGCATTCGAGATGCAACGAATCGCGAGCCACCCCATGTGTGAACATATATATTGGAAAGCAGGGGCGATGATGCATCGATGCGAACTGAATATTCATACGACAGCGAGGAGTTACCCCAGCCTTTTCCTTCCTTCCTTCCTTCCTTCCTCCACTTCTCCACTTTTCATTCTACATACATAATATCGTCTGTGACGACTATGTTGTGACAGAAAGAAAGAGAGTCTGCTCGCTCATCTCGTAACGGTCCTCGATTTCTCCGTAAATATCCATTATGTTAATAAAGTATCGAAACAATTTTGTTGTGCAACATTCACCAACATGTTTTTGAGAGAAATGTAAAGCCCCGTGAAGAAGATAATGCACTCATTCATAGCCAGCAAACTGAGTTGACAGCCATATGACAAACGCGTCGACAATAACTGCAAGTATTCGCAACTTTTAGGTACAATACAAACTGTGAGAAACGTAAAATAAAATAAATTGCATGCAAAAGATTGAAGTTTCTTATCATAATCTAAACATGTGAAAATTTTCAATATTAAATATCTAAATAAAGAATCAAACTATTCTTCAACTTAAAATTAAATAAAAAGTAAAATTAAAATTAAATAAAAAAAATAAAGTCTTATATCTGTTTTTTTTTTATTCTCAAAATCTAATCATCCAAAAAACTTTTATTTTTAATCATTTATAACACAAATTAATTAGTAAAACTTGTATATGCATATCTTTAATGGAGTAGTCACTAGGAAAAAACAAGAGACGCGTCAATAGACGAAAGTCGATCGATATGTTGGATATTTATGAAATTCCTGAGACTCTTCATGTATGCGCTCCAGACTTGATTTTTTTTTTCACAAATTCGCGATTCAACGGCGCGAAAATAATCGTCGGCTGTAAATGACAACCGTCGCGCGGCTGATATTCTATTTTTCTTGCCCGAGGAGTCGTTATCGTACGGGAGGGTGGACGCAGCGAGACGAGAAGGAAGCCCATTCAATAATAGCATACACGAATGACTCGTGGAAATTAATTTGACAACTCCATGCGACGGAGGCGTGCAAATGAGTAGATATGTTTAAATGGCGGCACGAGATGCACGGGTAGAATGGCGATTATATAATCGCGTGCGTTCATTGTCGGCTTTACTCGACGGTTGCGCACAGATTTCCAAAAACGATATTGTCAAATCGTATAGAATTATCAATATAGTCTGTATCAATGCGTGTACGTCATGCTTTTGTACTTATAAAATCAAAATTTATTTTTAAAGTATCTTGTATTAATATGTTTTTATACATGTAATAAATATCAAAATATTCTACAATATTTTGCTACGATATGACATTTTAAAATATTTTATGAAAACATTTCCCCGAGTGATACGAAATATAAAAAATAAAATATAAAATTCTCATGATTATTGTAAAAATATTATATTTCGAAAATTATGTGTGATATCAAGGTAGAATTTACGATATATTTACCAAAAAAATTTGAGGACATATTTCAATAATGTTAAAAATAATTTGTATATAAATGTATGTCTCTTTTTTGTTTCATCGTAAAGTTATCGCGTTGAACGAATATGCTAAATGCAATTTCTTTTCAAAATTGTGTCATCTTTCCAGCTGTCACGAGACAGAATGTCGATATCAATGAACAATGAAATATCAATGTTTATCATTTACATCCAGACTGTCCCGTCATCTTGCCGCAAAAAAGGCGTCAATCGACAGTACGCATTATTATCGCTACTAAACCAGTTTCCCCGTCCTAACGAGCATCGACCTCGGCATGAAACGCCTCTCGATAGGTACGAGACGTGCACGACAGAAAAATCGATATCCGTTAACGACGTCTTCGTCTGTGCAGTTAATATAACTAACGGAACAAGCCCGTCGCGTTCGATTGCGATTCGTTTAAACGATTCGTTACTGCGTCATATTGTCAAAAGGACAATAGTTGCTAACGATAATTACTACGTACATGTAATTAAATAATTTTGTAATTTATTGAATCGATACTTTCGCGAAATAATCAAGTCGAAATTTCACGTCGACGACGTGTCAATGTTAACGACTGCACGATAATTTACTGCGGAAGGCATAAATTAGAGGATAAATGAAAGGATGAAGAAGCGTTGACTGACGTCTAGCGTGACTCGGAATGAAAAAGCACGTGGAGTTCATGAAGAAGGAAAATAAACGATGTAAAGATATAAATGCAAACTCCCTTAAAACGATGTAAGACAGAGGGAAAAATCACGCGTTTATCTTTATAATATATCCCGAGGTTTTCTCATTATATAAATACAGCAATTAATTATATTAAATTTTCTTTGTACACAATATTTCAAAGAGAACAGATTAATTCTGTTTGAGGAAATATTACACTTTGTGTGCAGCTAAACGCGTAAACAAGAGAAAAGTTTTATAACTGATTTAACTTTTTTTTCTTCACCGTTCGCCAATTTTCTGTTAATTACTCCCTTTAACAAGGAGAAAAAGCGGCCACGATAGCGCCTAGATAGCGCACCATAAAACTCCTTATCGTAGACCAGCTTTACATTTTAATCTCGTTTCGCGGCGAACTTAAACGCTTCTTATGAACTTTAAGCCGTTGTTCTATTTTCACGTAGAGAGGACAAAAGCAGGAACTCTCTCAAATGCCACGATCAATGCACGGCGCGAAACGAGCGAGAAAGAGAGGGAAAAACAATAAAACTTCCCTAACAAACATCGAAAAACACATTTCGCAAAATATGATACGAAAGCTCGCGCAAAATTTCTTGGATCCTTCTCTCCTTAACTTGACCAAATTTCTATAGAAGCGAAATATTTCTCGTTACCACGGGACCTTCCGTTAAGCTTCCTCCACTTCCCATATTTAATTCGCAAACAGAGTGTAAAATTAGAGATAAATAAAAAAGAAATCCCATGGAAAGTGTTTTTATCGCGTTTAAAAAAAATATGAGTTTTATTTTCATCCCATTTCCACGACGGCGAACCTTTGTGCTCCTCTTTGTGAAGTTTTAATCGTCAACAATTCCGAGGACAATAGAGGGACATCACGGTTGTGTGCAGGGCCAATCGTGTCCGCCACATCGCTATAAAAACCTTCGTCACCGGAATGCGTCACGGATGCATCGGGATGGTGTAAGGACCCTCGAGCGGTTCTCGCGCGCGTGCCACGAGGTTAAAGGAGGTAGCCGTAGGGAAGGATGCGGTAGCATAGGTAGCAAAAAGACCAGAGCGCACCGACAGACGGGGGAGAGGCGAGGGAGGTGGGTAGGCGAGGGGACGGAAGGTCGGTTTCATCGAGAAGGTGGGCCCCACCCTCGGGAGAGAGCGAGACGCGCGTCTTCCGGTACATGGCCGGTCGAGAGATAGCGCGGCTTAGAGTAAGGTTACGATAGCTCGCGTAGACCCCGACTTCCGAGGAATTTTATCGTTCCATCCCTCTCTTACTTTCTCTTTCTCCCTCTAGCTCGTTGAGAAAAAGCTTTCTCGTAGTCACGCTCACGAGGCGCTGAAAAATTAAGATGCGATCGCGAAAAAAAGATGAACGCTTCTCGTAAAATTCGCGAATATCGAGGAGAAACATTTAATTAAAATATAAAAAATGAAGATCGCACGAACCTCTCCTCCTTTGCTCTATTCGAAATTGTCGTGCTTAATAATTGTTTAGCGACATTATCTCGGTACTTTATTCAGTTGAGTTGAAGGAGATATTTTTTATATCGGTTAAAATAATTTTTAAAATATTATTTGATATTGATGAATATTATTTAATTATTATTTTAATTAATAATCGATATTTGATGAATTGAATTTTAATTTCTATTGGGTAGAAAATTAATTTAAAACGACGCTCTGTAATTAAAATATAATTCTGCTTTTCAAATACGTATAAATCGATATAAGAAATTTTTAAATAAATAAATAATAATCTAGATTTAAATAATAATAATCTAAATAATTATAATAAAATATATAATTATAAATATAATATTATAAAATATATAAATATATAATAATCTACATTTCCAAGAAATATGATTCAAAGAAATATGATCTCTCTGGAGGAACGCGGTACAAATACATATACACATACACACACACATATCCGCATTGCTTCCGGGACTAATAACCGCCATGATCGGCGATTAATTCAAGCGCCTCCGAGGAGATCGGCAGACCTCTCGGTCCCCTTGCCGTCCCTTAATTACAACGTATCCGGATGGAGAGGGTACGCTCTTAGCTTGCCGTCAGCAATAAAGCGTCGCAACGTGTCATTAAGTGTGAAAAGCGGGCCTCGCGCGATTTCTGTCCGACATTACCTTTGTCACCGGTCGATAAAGAGCCGGACGACCCTCCCCCTCGCCCCCCAACCTCTTCCCTAAAAGCATTGACACGACTTAAGAGCGAAACAGGGTTACAAGAACGCGGACCCCCCGCAGGCGTTCCATCGAAGGGGGGTTGCTGGAACCGTCACGCCGCAATTTGCCGCCCCGATCCTTTCTTTTTTCTCTCTCTCTCTCTCTTTCTCCTTCTCTTGACACTCGAACCGACTCCGAAAATATCGAATTACACGTGCCGCGTCACGCGGTACATGTGTACAAATACTTGCGCGCGCGAAAGGCACGTTCTGTCGTTCGTGACACGCTGTAAATGTTTCCTCTCGCGCTTTCCAACAGGGGGAGAGGCCAGTGTGCGACGAAAGAATTCATATCACGTGAGCACAGGATGTAATAATCTGCGGAAGCAAGTCATATTGCGACCGCAATAATGAAAATTTCGTCAATTATTTTGATATTTTATTTACACGTTAAAAATGTTAATAATAATCTTGATAAAATATTGCACAAATTTTATTGCATAAAATTTTGCTAATCTTGAATGCTGAATTTAGCATACTTTATACGTCCATTGCAGATTTTCCAGGCACGATATCGGTCGAGTGACACAGAAAGATTTGGAAAAAAAATGGCTCGCGCCAACCCGATATGAACAATGCAGGAGAAAACTATGGAATTTACTCGGCGAGTTTTTTTTATCTCTTTCATTGTTTGATCCCATGGGAAGTGACGGGCGGTATAGATGACAATGCGTCGACAATGGCGGTGTAATAAGAGAGACCCACAGAGGAAAACAACCGTTCGACGCGCAAGCTGCTGCAACCTGATGCGATTTTTTTTCTTAGCGATGCACTTTTAGAAAGATGTGGGAGTAATAAGAGTAACGTAATAGTTTCTCTTGGTTCGTCAAAAACCGAGTCTCTCTTGTTTGATCGATTTAGTAAGACTGGCTTATATCGATTCGACAAACTAGAAAACTAGAAGAAAGACTTTGAATCATTTCTGTCTGTCGACATCTTTGTTTACACACATACATATATTTGTTATTTAATAAAATTTGTTTAAAGCGTCACTTATTAATTTTCAATATCACACAGAAAAAAAGAACATTCTTGTTTTGAAAATATCTTTAATTTCAACATGAAAAACTTGAAATGAGATTATATTGCGTTAATTGAAGAAAATTTGCTTGAATGAAGTCATTTTACATAGTTCAATCAAGAAAAATATATTCTTATTATTTAAGAATAATTTTCTTGAATGGAAAAAAAATAATGTTAGATAGAAAATAATATTTTTAAATCAAAGATTATAATTTTCTTAAAGTAGAATTAAATAATTATATATTCTTGAAGTGACAATTATAATATTAAAATAAGACTATAATATTGTTGAAATTTAAAATTATTAAATTCTTCTAAGAAAATTATATATATATATATATATTCTTGCGTATATAGGAAACAATGAACACGTTAATTTAAATATATAAGTATTAATTTGACACTTAATTTTTTTCCGTGCAACTAATCACTTAATAAATTTAAGAAATAATTACTTAATTATTTAATAAATAATTTATACGCGAAATATTTTATATTTCTTAATCTTGAGAAATTATCATTTGAAATAATCCGTTTCAAAGTATCCAAATTTTCCCTAATCCATCTAGAGATTATGCTTAAAATACAGCAAATATTTGCATTAATTTCATAATATGTTATCAATGTAAATTAATATACATTAGAGTATCCTCCAGGTATAAACGAGAGAAAGCGAGGCAATTCAGATCAGTGAAGCTTATGCTGGACACATAACGTAATCCCTCTTGACATTTTGGTCAGTAAGCGCCAGGTAATTCGCCTAACTGGGAACATCGTACGAAAGTATATTTAATTAGCTTTCTGCATATTCCTCTCTCTCTTTCATTTTACGGTTGCATCCGGTCTTCGCTGATCCGGCGATGACGTCGCCATTGCGATGTGGCATGTGACTGCTGGGAGCAACGGTCTCCTCGCAGCAGTTACGTTAATTAGTAATTATCCCGTACGTGCACACGGTGATGTTCCAACGTCTAACTAGTAGGCAGGTAGTCTAATACCATCGCGTTTGAGACGCTCGTCAAGCTCTGTCCTGTGCCTCGTCGCGCTCCTTTATCTCCGTCGACGCTTCGAGGTCTAATCAGGAAACGTGGGCGGTGTCCGCGATGATGACGAGGATGATGCACTATTCGAAATTAATCGCGCAAAATTGCTATACCTTGTATTGAGAATGACGCGATAATGATTCTTGCGTAAGTCGGTTCTCGATTCGAAATTATTGTTAAATTGTATTTAACCGTTATTATTATTATTCCTAAATTTACATCGCTTCATATTAAAATAAATTTATATAAATGACATCTATATTTGTAATAAATGATATTTATATTTATAATCCATACACAGAAAAGAAGGACATTCTTGTTTTGAAAATATATTTAGTTTTAACGTGGAAATATAATCTTGAAATGAGATTATATTGCGTTAATTTAAGAAAAATATAATTGCTTGAATTATTGCTTACTTGAATGAAACCATTTCATATAGTTCAATCGAGAAAAATATATTCTTATGATTTAAGATTTAATTTTTTGAATGAAAAAGAAACAATGTTAAATAGAAAATAACATTTTTAAATCAAAGATTATAATTTTCTTAAAGTAGAATTAAATAATTATATATTCTTGAGGTGACAATTACAATATTAAAATAAGACTAGAATATTGTTGAAATTTAAAATTATTAAATTCTTCGAAGAAGATTATAAATTGTTGCGTATATACGAAACAATGAATGCATTAATTTAAGTATATAAGTTTTGATTTGACACTTATTTTTTTCTGTGTATTTATAATAAATAATAAATGATAATCTCGTTAAGATCAATCAATCATCTTTAAATATCGGCTAGGTCTATATAACATATCCTTTTATTTTTCTTTTTTTTTTTAACTCGGAGTAAATCTATAACTTGAGATCAATATGCTAATATTTGAATTAATCATTGTATCTCGTAGCCCGCTTCGCTTGCGCGATCGATGGCGCATCCATCCAACTAGGTATCCTAGTTTAAAGTCTCGATTATTAATTTCAAGCAGATCTAGTTCAGAAACTGAAAGTTCATTTAACGTGGTAATTGATTAAGCTCGCGCTCGAATACATAATATATCGGAAGCTCGAAAGTTAAGTGCACATGCGTGGCACACGAAGATTGCACTCTACAAAATTGCAACGCCGAGTATTCACCGGAAAAGATCTATCCTAACGAAATTCGAGCTCTCGAAGAACGTCGCGCGATAACATAATGGGCGCTTCGAAGAAGGGTCGAAAACGTACGCGCACGCGATCTTGGAACGAGAAGGACGACGAAAACGATTGTCGTTACATGTATTACCCGCCTCGCCTGCGTCTTGAATCCTCTTCCGAGAGTAACGGGAGGAGGATTCAACCGTCGTAGCTCGGGTTGAATTTTTCGCTCCGATGGAAGCGCACTTAGCCGTAGGCGGTTTAGACACGAGGGAGAAGACGTGGGGTCAAAAGCCAGGGACGGATATAGAATATTTTCGAGAGACTATTGTGAAATCGAACATTAAATTTCACACTGAATCAAAAATTGAAATGACACGAAAGTGAATTTATTCGTCGGGATAACAAAATTATGTTGGCGATAATAACATTGACTTTTCGACTTAAATTCTTCGCACTTTATAGTCTGTTATAAGAGGTGATATTTCATCTTTCGAAAATAAATTTCATCAAAAATCGATCAAATATATGTATAATCAAAGATGGAAAAATTAATCAAATGGTAAAGAAACGAGACTATGCTTCTACACGTCCGTCCCTGGTCGAAATGAAGCAGAAGAAAGTAAAAAGGGAGCACAAGGAAGGAAGGAGATGGAAAAGATCTGTGAAAATGCTGGAAATCTTTAATCGCTGGCGACAATTTGTGAAACGCTCGACGAATAGCGACTTCTTTTTAATTCAAAACCGGACGAAATAAAATTTTTAGTTTGCTCTCCAATATTTATTACTCCAATAATTGGGACAATCTTAAAAATTATAGACGCATAATCGGTTATAAGTATCAAGGGTATAAATTTTTAATTTCTTCGCCCAAAGATAATAGGAAAAGGATCGTAACTCATAAATTTTTATTCGTGCTTTAATCTTTAATAGTCCTGCTCTTAAAATAAGAAATAAATTCCTAGACATGTATGCGACACTTGCATCCTCGCTCACATCGAGTTTTCAAATAGATGCGGCGAGAAAACCAGTTAGAGATAGCGGCTGATTTACATCTTACCTCACTGGAATCTCACTGGAATACGATTACACTTTCAACGTCGAACTTTCGTCAGTTTCGCTTCCGGGTAGATTGTAAAATAAAGTTATGCATACGATGGATCACGATAGAGCACGACGTTAAGCTTCAACGTTCGCGATCGTAAAAGAAACGGACGTTCGGTGATTTCGGTTCGTCGAAATCGCGTGAGCGTTCACGCGTGAGCTTCGCACGATTTAACGATTCCCAGCGAAATTGCGCGGAATTTACGCCAAGTAACATGCAAATTTCTGCCGACTTTGTCCGTGAGAAGACGTTAGATTTCTGCGCGTTTCGATTTAATGCCCCTATCAAAATTACAAAAAATAGATTGCGGTTTTACCGCAAACGTAAATTAACTATAATCAATAATTTATTACACGAAATTAATTTAGTTATTTATATCTAATGCAAAGTGCAGAATAGAAATTCACAGTTAATTCTTTTACCCTCTTTAATTTCAGACTTTTAATTACTTTAGATTTCTGCGCGTCGATATTTATGCCCCTATCAAAATTACAAAAAATAGATTACGACTTTACCGCAAACGTAAATTAACTATAATCAATAATTTATTACACGAAATTAATTTAGTTATTTATATCTAATGCAAAATGCAGAATAGAAATTCACAGTTAATTCTTTTACTCTCTTTAATTTTAGACTTTTAATCACTTTAGATTTCTGCGCGTCGATATTTAATGCCCCTATCAAATTTACAAAAAATAGATTGCAGCTTTACCGCAAACATAAATTAACTATAATCAATAATTTATTACACGAAATTAATTTAATTATTTATATCTAATGCAAAGTGCAGAATAGAAATTCACAATTAATTCTTTTATCCTCTTTAATTTCAGACTTTTAATCACTTTAGATTTCTGCGCGTTTCGATATTTAATGCCCCTATCAAAATTACAAAAAATAGATTGCAGCTTCATCGCAAACGTAAATTAACTATAATATAATCAATTTCTTACACGAAATTAATTTAGTTATTTATATTTAATGCAAAGTGCAGAATAGAAATTCACAGTTAATTCTTTTCCCCTCTTTAATTTCAGACTTTTAATCACTTAAAAAAATACAAATTGCGCACATCATATTAAATCTTTCATGAGAAAATTTTTTTTAAATAAAGGAAAAATATATTTATAAAAAAATATTTTCATGAAAAAAATATTAAAAATCCATCAGTAATACTATCTTAATCAGAACTTGACAAATCTTGAAAAGTGAAAAAAAACAATATAGATCACTAAGCGATCATTAGTCGATACAAACGAGCGAATAGGCAGCTCAGGAAAGGGAGAAGTGAGAAGTAAGATCCCTAAGATCCCTCTTTTATTGGCACAAATGGCAATTAGCTCGAGAGCCCCAAGAGCGTCTGGCGAAAAAATAATTAAAACACATCATTTCATCATCTCTTTAGACCTAACGAACCTTCAAGGTCTCTTTGCGACCCTGTCTGTTACGGCACATCCCCATGTAACATCCCCATTACAAGACAAGCAGCAAATTAATTGCACATCTAGCGCTTGTTGCGCATCGACGTGTGCATTCGACTATGTGAATATATACTAAAAGTAATGGAATCATGAATAGCACGTGTGTGAGAAATGCTATAAACACGAGAGGTTTGGCTGATTGCCAATCAATGTTAACATGCCTTCGTGACCCTAAAAGATCCTCCAAATATTAGATAGAAATACAAAAAAAACGCGCATTCTAATTCAATATCGATCAACAGATTTCTCTCGCGCGACGAAAATAGGAGATTGGTCGAAGAGATCGGATCATAAACAGAATTAACGAATCGATATTTTAAAATCACAAGGCTAATTACACAGGAAAAAAGAACATTCTTGTTTTGAAAATATCTTTAATTTCAACATGAAAAACTTGAAATGAGATTATATTGCGTTAACTGAAGAAAATTTGCTTGAATGAAGTCATTTTATATAGTTCAATCAAGAAAAATATATTCTTATTATTTAAGAATAATTTTCTTGAATGGAAAAGAAATAATGTTAGATAGAAAATAACACATTTTTAAATCAAAAATTATAATTTTGAAAATTTTTTATTATATCAAGATAATTATATTGTATTCTTGAGATGACAATTATAATATTCAAATAAGATTATAATATTGTTAAAATTTAAGATTATTAAATTCTTCTAAGAAGATTATATATTCTTGCGTATATAGGAAACAATGAACACGTTAATTTAAGTATATAAGTGTTAATTTGACACTTAATTTTTTTCCGTGTATTCTCTCAAAATACATAATATTTCCAATACAACAACGAGTTAAAAACTAATCGAATAATAATTGAAAGGATAAACCTTGCATATTATTGAGCGTAGAGGATATATCCGCAAATTTCCCGAACGAGAGATAGGGATAGATCCGGTTAAGAGAACTCGAATTTCGAGTGTACGATCCGCGTTTGATTATGTTCGTTTGCTCTAGCACGTTTAACGTTAAATGCGCGGAATTTACGCCTGCTCCTCAACGGTAGGGTTCGGCGATAACAATGGTTTGCACCATCGGCATGCTCGTCCTCGCGAGACGAAATTACATATTCGCGTGCGAGACCACCGCCGATATTTGTCCGCATCAAACGATGCAACGCGCAAGATGATGGCACGAGAGCGGCAATCATCGTTAACATTGCCGCGCGCGATAATTAGAGCAACAATAAACGCCAGCTGCACACGATTGTCGATGACCGTACACTGTACGGCACTTTGCTGCCCCCCCCGTTAAATCTAATACGCATCCTAATTTATATCCAGACGGTGTGCAAGCATAATTGTATAATGTATGCGTGTCGATTGCGTTTGTGTGCAAATTTTCTTTTGTGTGTTCGAAATACAAAGTATTATTGTAATAAAATGTTGTATACACAAATATTTTTTCAATGCAATCAATATTTAATATTTAAAAAATTTAATGTAAAAATACTCTGCACACACATAAATATATATATAGAGAAAGAAAGAAATATAAATATTTACATAAAATACTATATTATATTTTTTTCTTATCATAATGTTATTTTTGAAAAGAGAAAATCAATTAATCACAATTTACATATTACATTTAGATTATGTTTCTCTCTTTAATTATTTAATTTTCGGAAAAACGTAACAAATATAGTTTTTTATTTCTCGTTTTATTTCAAAATAAAATATTACACAGAGAAATATTTTCAAATGCAACTATATACAATTTTTAAAAATATATAACACTTATTATGTGATATATAATTAAAAATTAAAAAAAATAAAAATATGAACATGAATCTAAATATATACATATTTATATAAAATGCCATATTATATTTTTTCGTTAGCATAATGATATTTCATAATTTTATTTGAAAGAAAAAAATTAATTCTAATCAATATATATATTAGATTATGCCTCTTTAATTAATCTCAATTTTCTTAAAACCGTAATAAAAAATATAATTAAAAAATTGAATGAATCTTTTGCGTGCGCTCTTCTGATTTTATATTTGCCATCGCTAGAGCCTCTTTATTTCTCGTTTTAATATCCCGCAAATAACGAAATAATATCGGGGATCGGCACGCGCATTCGCAAAGGTACACAAACGGCGATAAATTGTCAGCGATAATTCTAATAGTATAGCCGTTTACGTCGATCGCGGGAACGACGGTGGTCCTTCGTCTGCGATGGGATTAATGCCGCACGACGGGGATTTATCGGTGCTTAGTCATTCGTGAAACTTGAGTGTAACTTGGGAAATTCGCCAGCGCGAATTTATGGTCAGGCATGGACGGATATCTGAGAGATAGGTAAACCGGCGCCGGCGTGTCTGCCAGCGAGCGAACGGTCCTAAACTCCCGCACGATAATTGCTCGGTTATGATAATCCCGGCGGCCGCCGCCGCCGCGTCGAGACGCGGCGGCACGTGATATGCATTTAAATTGCGTCTCGATATTAAAGCGAACGCGTGGATCCCATCGTCTAATGAATTTCGCGTACGTAGCACGCGCCCTAAATTTGCAGACGTACCGGTGTGCGTGTACTCTCGAATGGAACGTATATAGATACCATAATCTCTCATCGCGTCGACCCTCTAAGTCGATAGTAAACAGATGCTAATTTATTAAAATTCGAGTGGGAAAAAACTCCATTCTCAATTTAATACATCATTAGATACATCATTTTGTTGTCCGATGATCCTGCGAGCGACGCGGAAATAATTTTGTTCAATTTACTCTGTAACTGGATTAAAGAAATCTGAATTTTGTATAGACGTTACATAACAAAAATTGAATTTAAGAGAGATTCAACAAAGATTTATGAATATTTTCAATTTGCAAGAAATTTAATTGTATATTAATTTGATTATTTTGTCGCGAAAAAACTGCAAATTTATTTTGATATATTTTCCCTTCTGTTTCTATACGACTCATCTGCTAATGTGCTGTGAAACACAAGTGGAGCATTAGAGCGTGCATGAATTTTCTCTGAATGCTTAAACGCGGCTCTTTTGACCATTTTGAGAGCATTCAGTGGGTTATGTACAAAAGAATATAGGAGCTATGACACGTCCCGACTCTTGTATTCCGGCCATGTGGCGTCGTAATAAAGTTACATTCTTTCTATTTGTGAGACTACTTCGAGACCACCCAGAAGACACCGGCGGAATAACAAGCCAGAGTTGGGAGACACTGTGGGTTTTAATACGTGTATCCGCGCGAGCGCGGAAACGACCGAATTGTGCGTCTCTAATTTGACTTGTTGCAATAATCCGTGAACGGTAGAGAAACTCGGGAAATAATGTTAATGATTTCCGAGCCCACCTCACCCCCCGAGAGAGGATTCTCTTTATCGAGTGAGATATTAAATCTCATTAACGATGAGATTCCTGCCCGACGCGCAGCACCGTCTGCTTGCTAAAATTAAATCCATGTAAATTTCAATTTTCCACGCGAGATCAAATTGAAGCGCGAGCAAAAGAGCAACTCCAAAGTTTTTAATCGAGCTGCGAAAATCTCCAAAGTATTTAATAAAAGCGCGCGGGCAGAAATTATCGTATTTATATCATTTATCATGATCAAATTTACATTAATTAATTAAATTTTGACAGTAAATTTATGCCAAATGTAAATAATATTTTTCTCTACGTAATTTTGCACAATGCAGCATTTATTCTGCCACTGCATGCACGCTAGAGATTAAAGGGGAAATTAATTTTCTAGATTTACATACATATTTAAGAATGTAAGTGTTGCGCCGAGCGTGCTGCTTGGTTGCGTTACGTTCAAAGACGCATCTGGCAGAAATTAAACGCAGCTCTCGAGGACCTCGCAAATCTCGCGCGTTTCCGCTTACTTCTGCGATAACAAAGTCGGATGAGATTTTCCGCGCGCGTTGCTGCGCTTATTACATCCCTTTGTTCTTATACAACGATGTCACGTACGACTTCTTACCGGCGGGAGAGAGCAACATCATCTCTGGCTAATGCACTCCCCGTCACTCCACCTCCTTTTCCTTTTTTCCTGTTTTCTAAGAATCGGCGAAAATGCATTCATAAAACGCATTTGTATGCACGAGCCGCGGTGAATATTATAGCTTCTCGCGAGCAACGGAAAGGGGACGAGGTGCGAATGGGGCTAATAATTTGTAGCAACGTGGCAAAACAGAATCGTAACCTTTCGTTACCGGTTTCGTTCTTCCCTCGTGATCATCATTTTTCGGGTTATTACGCTCGCAGTGCGAACCAAGAGACGAAGCGTGGATGGTTTGTGTAAACAACTTTTTCCGATTAAAATTAAAATTTGCAATTAAACACTCGTGTTGCAATTTCCGACAAAATCGAGATGCGCCGCGAAATTATAACCGCACTTGATGGAATGCAGCTGCGTTTCAGAAGTTATTTATTATCTGCTACAGAGATGGGGTTATTCGTAATAAAAAAAAAAATAATTGTCTCCTTTTTTTAAAAATAATACGTAAATACTTAATCATCTGTTATCAATTTTATGTAAAATAAAAAATATGAGAAAGAATCTTGAAATTTTTAATTTAAAAAATTTTGTTTACATTTTTTTTAATTTGTTAAATTCCTGAAAATTGCTCACTATTAAACTATTAAGATTTGACCTAAAAACTTTTTCATACTTGTGAAAAAAAGTTTATAGTTTATATAAAATATATATTATTACCATATTTCAATTAAATTATTTCAAGACTAATTATCAATAATTTCTAATTAGCATTACTATAAATATTATTTCACGCAAACAGTATTGTTGGCACAATTTTTAAAAAATGCCATCAATGATGCTAATAAACCGATGTAAAAGTTTCTGCGAACAGACAGATTGCTCATTAAACGCGAGGAAACGGATAAACAAAATGCCACGGCACATTTTCTTGAAAAAAGCGTCCCATTCGTTGCCAAGACTCAATCGTTAACAGCCGACAACGATATCCTTCATGGCCGACTGTGTTTTTGTATTCGTTTCAATGGTACACCAGATTCTCCGAGAAAAAAAATAGATGTTTGTTCACATTCTCGGTCCTGTACCGCTTTATCTCCGACACAAATGCGAGAAATTGTTCATACTCGTGAAACACGGCGCAATTCGCTGCTGCTCTATTATGAACGAATGCGATACAATAATTTTTAAATGCAAAATTTCCAAAGATAAATAGAGAACACGTGGTATCCTTTGGCTTTGATTATTTTAGTACAAATTACTTTATCACACAAGACAAAAAATCTTCATTATTAAATAATTAAGAATTGACTTAAAGACTTACTGTATATGTAAACAAATCCAAAATTATATAAAATGTATATTATTACTATATTTTTGCCAATTAAATCTCCAAAATAATTTCAAAAATAATTCTCAATAATTTTTAATTATCATTATTATATATATTATTTCATGCAAAAACAAGCTTAATTCAGATCATGAAATACTATTCTATGGATCCATGAATAAATGTTAATAAAATCTTATATCTATTTATTTATTTATATATTTATATTTATTTAAATATATATTTATTTATATTTATTTATATATATTTAAAAATCCCAATTTATATAAAATTATTATTACTATATCTTTTTATAATTGAATAACTTCAAAAATAATTATCAATGATTTCTATATATAATTATTATCACTACAAATATTATTTCACGCAAACAGATTTGATTCAGATAATATTATTATCTCATGGATTTATAAACGATTAATAAGATTATATATCTATTTATAAATTTATTTATATATTTATTTTTTTTCCTTCTGCTTTAAACAATTTTACTACCAATCATTCTAAACTCGCACTAAGGATCAAATAGTTGGTTAATAGAATTTCCTATGATATGTGCACTTGAGATTCCAGTACTCTAAAGATGAGCCCTGACAAGCTTTGAACGATGCAAAACACCATGTCGTTAAAAAGTTTTCGAGACGTCGCTGTCGGCTTCTTCCAAACATTCCCGGGCAGTTTCGGATGACGGCGGAACAAGACCGACATGACACGATGGCGAAAAGAACGACGTGTCATAAAATCATCATCGCGATGACCATTATGGAAATTACGACGGTAATTGTCGGAATCGAGCGATGAAGAAACGCGAAATGTGGCATATATATTCTCAAAGGCACGTCGAGGACCACGCAGTGACGATTTGCGTGTGGCAATTTTCATTTCATTATATCTTAGTCCCCCTGCTCCCATCAACTCCTCCCCAATGTGCCCTTCTCGCCTTGTTATGCACCACTTCGGGAACAACGTGCGCGGATTTTTAACGGCCACTTTATATACGCGGGTCGAAAGATTGCTTCCCCTCCTCTCGTTACAGACGTTATCCCGTTGTTACGACACACGGTATTTTTTCTCCGGGCTACGAAACACCGTGCACAAGTTCGTTCCGTTCATTAAGACTTCGAGTAAAATCTCATTAATTTAATAGAGCCCGGTGCGAGTGACGATTAAACATGCGTCTACGTTAATCCAACATCTCAAAGTTTCATATTTACCTAATGAATAATATAATATTGTTTCTCCAACGCACTATCTTTTCAAGAATTTGATATAATAACATAAAGTTTGTCAAGCTTTTAATTTTAAATTAAATCTAAGTAATTATGCAAACATTTCGTAAAAAGAAAGTATCTGCAAGTGCGCAAATAGCATTAGATATAAACAAAGTTTTTCTTTTATCATTTAATTAATTCACATATATATTATTGTCATGAAAAATATCATTTCCTTCGCGCGCGAAGATAATTTTAAATTTATTATAATAAATAATTTTAAACTTGATAATATTTGCATAATAAATATTAAAATATCTACTATAATCTAGAAATACGATATTAAAAAATCTAATAATCTGTGCTAATTAGATATAACTATCGAAGATTGACATTGATTAGACATATCTAATCACGTCAACAATAGTTTATTACGATAAACGCAATGTGCCATCAGCCATCATATCGTAGATGGAACTCGATTAATCTCAAGCACGCCATTCTCACGTTTACATCGGCAAATGAAAGGAAAGGAGAACGCACTCGACTGTATGCCACAATAAGGTTGTACATGAGGGTAAGCATTTATTGCCAGGCACTTATTTTGAACGGTTTATCGCCAACGGTGGTGCTCCACAGGGCACTTTGCTCTTGACCCATTATAAACGTCGGGGAATTTTATTTATGTCGTTCGTTTCTATCCCTTCTCCTCCCCTCCTCTTCGCTCGACACGAACATCTGCGAATCTTTCGAAACTTTCGTAAAATCAAGCGTTCAGATAAAATTAATTGATAAATTGAGAAACTGACAAGCATTATATAAATGGGAATTAAATGACTAAGCAATATATTTCTTTTAATTCCCAACAATTAATAACTTCCGAAATATCTTATGCAAAAATTTAATTGGGTTGTAATCATGTGTATTAAATTATTAAATGCGTGTGTGAATGTAAAACTTTAAATTAAATTTAATTTAAATTAGTACAAAAATAATATAAAAAAAGTTTTATATATAAATTAAATTTAAATTATTACAAAAATAATATTATAAAAAAATTTTATATATAAATTAAATTTAAATTATTATTGTACAAAAATTTAAAAAATTTTCGAAATTTACATACTTCTCAAGGCTTTTTGACATATACATACATTTACAATGTAAATAATAATGTCTCAAAAATAGTTTAACGATAATCTATTTTGGAATTAAATAAGGATTTGGTTGTTTTTAATTTTCTTAGGTATAAATCTGAAATTCATTGAAAAGTTTTGCGCGATCGTGACGCGTACGGATTAAAAAGTCTTCGTGTTTGCGCAAAACTTTAGCGCACAACGCTTCAAAGGGGACCAGCCACGAAGCCGCATGATAAATGCGCTCGTGATCGAGTCGGAGATAAATGAGGTAGGCGCGTGTGCACATGACGCGTGGGTGTCTGCGTACAGACTTGCTACGCATTTATACGCATACACTCTTTCTATCTTTCTCTCCCTTCATTCTACATTTATACATCTTTTTCTATATTCGTTTATAGATTACATTTAGATATATATATATATATATATATATATATATATATATATACTTAGGTCATGTATTTTTTGTTCCAACTTTAACCGGAAATGGCTTCATTTTCTGCGATGTAAATGACTATATTAGATTTGAGAAAATTTATTACTTTATATATAATTAATAATTGGACCTTTATACCGCGAGTTTTTAATCGTATCGTGTTTTTCCCGCAGATATGTTCTTGTAAATTGCAATCATCAATATCTTATATTGCTTATCATCAATATTTTAACCTAGTTATTTTGATCGAGATTTTTATTCAAGTATAAAAAACATTGTTCAATATATTTTTCAAAATATATTTTTTCAAAAAATCAATATTTTGTATAATGTAAACTTTAGTAAATTTTATAAATTTCGGATATATTATATTTAATATTAAATTATCATTACCGTAATCATTTTCGCTTAAACATAATTAAAATTAAATATACGTAAAATTTAGATACTTAAATGTAAATGTAAATCTTCAATATTCTCGTATCGCAATATTTAAAATATGCATTTTTAAAAATTAGAGGTATTTCGTACATTTAAAATAATTATACAAAATTAATTATAAATTTCGAATAATTACACAAAATTAATAGATTTAAACGCGGATATAAATTGTAAAAGAGTCCAAAAGTATATTTTATTTAAAGATAAATATTTTAAGCACTAGAGGTCCGGGGAAAATAATCAAGATGAAAATAAACACGCGGAAAGATATTCTCATAAAAAGAGGTCCCCCTATATCTCGCTTCGTGACGAATGGCTTGATATGCATTAAACTACCAGCAGCTCTGTGAAAACCCGTTTATCATTGTTTATCGTACACCTGGTTTCTCGGAATGATAAGCGTGGGTTGAATCATAATGATGCCAACGTACTTACCGAGGCAAATGCACTCGGCTAGTGGATACCGCGACTGCGTTGTAACGTATTTGCAATTGTGCCACACGATATTACGCATGTACGCTTTGAAATTACGGTATTGCGACTGCAAATCTTGGAGACAGGAAGAAAACGACAAAACTCTATCAGACGGCCGTAACTTTCTTCCTTAAGTCGAACGGAAATTGCGAATTTCCACTTGCCACTTCGCGTTGACCCTCAGCATCAATTATGTATCTCACTGCAGAATCCTTGCACGTAATCATACACATCTCTTTCATGTTGCAAAGTTACAAACTTTAACCCTTCAAACTGAATTTTTTACTATTTGCTTTGTTAAGAAAAAATATAATATCGAAAAAAGTAATATAATAATTGACAATCGACGAAATATATAAGTTTGATTATTTTGATTATTCGATTTTGACATTTCGTCTCGAAAAAATTGAAAGCAAAAATTTATATTTTTCTGTTGCATTAAAAAGTTGTTTATGTATCTTGTCGATAAATGCCTCATTCATTAAGCAAAATTTACTTGTTCAAAAAATATATCTAATTGATAAATTTTATTTGAAGAATGAAACTCACAAGACACATATTTCTGATTACATCGTATTAAAATTAACTTTAATAAAAATATAAATCGACTCGCATATATCATTCTAATTTCATCGATCAGTAATATGTCATAAAAATATCACGTCGCGACGCTATTAAGAAGTTTTGCACACTTTTCTCTCTTCCCCTCGTGCCCTCAGGCACAAGCACCGTTCGTATAAACCACAGGGAGAAGTTTGCAAGGAGGATTCGCGAACTCTCACCGAAGAGGTATCGTCGCCAACGCTGACGACACGACCAACTTCCGCGGTTATATCCGGGAGTGGCACCTTTGAAAATGAAGTATGCATTGGTATCGCAAAGCGATTCGCCGCGACGGATGCGCCGAAAATATCTATAACATCGAAAGTCGCTGAAGAAAATACGTGATACTTAATCGAGTTACGTGCGACCTCGAAACAGTAGCTTGAAACATGCCACCGGATGCATCGGATGATCAATCAATGTCATTTAGAATTAGATAGTAATTGCAATTAAATTTTCATCCTTTATCCATATTATATTGGATCATTATATCCTTATTATATTTGCGCATGAGATGATCACTTTATACATACCAAACTAAAAAAAAACACACGGAAAAAAATTAAGTGTCAATTTAACACTTATATACTTAAATTAACGTGTTCATTGTTTCCTATATACGCAATAATATATAATCTTCTTAGAAGAATTTAATAATCTTAAATTTTAACAATATTATAATCTTATTTGAATATTATAATTGTCATCTCAAGAATACAATATAATTATCTTGATAATAAAAAATTTTCAAAATTATAATTTTTGATTTAAAAATGTGTTATTTTCTATCTAACATTATTTCTTTTCCATTCAAGAAAATTATTCTTAAATAATAAGAATATATTTTTCTTGATTGAACTATATAAAATGACTTCATTCAAGCAAATTTTCTTCAGTTAACGCAATATAATCTCATTTCAAGTTTTTCATGTTGAAATTAAAGATATTTTCAAAACAAGAATGTTCTTTTTTTCTGTGCAAACATATTATTTTCATACATAATTTACAAAAAATCAAAATATATGTATATAATGATGATTTATGAAATTTAATAATATTTTAATATTCTTCCTCACGTTTTTCAGAATGAAAAGTCACTTTCATAATTTTACTTTGGCCAAATTTAAAAAATAAACGAAACTCCATAATACGCATGTGCTATTTTTTTGTAACCTTTTATATATACTTTTAAATATATCTATTGAATATACGATTAATATATTATATTAAAGATTATATGAAATTTATAGATTACAAATTGTTTCTATAAAATTTGTTTTTAAACTTATAGAATAAATGTTACATAAATTTATTTTTTCTACACATTTTTCATGTAAAAGCAAAAATTTATAAATATCTCGCAAAAACTAAAGTACACTTGCTGGAATTATATCACTTTAATGATATACACATAAAAAAATATTTATAAATATTATAAAATTAAAATTCTCGAAATCTAACATTTTATGCTCGACAAACAAAATTATGTTGAAAGTTTAGAGTAAAAATATTAAACATACCCGCGTTACGAGGGCTAATTAATGAATTCTAAATTTATATTTCAAACTGCATTTTAATTATAATTTCAATGTATTAAAATATAAGCCCGATTATTATTTTATTCCTCAGAAATAAAATATTTCATTTTTTTGTCGAATAACTAAATATAAAGTGATACATTTCGAGTCGAAATGTCTATATATTCTATATGTCCTCTCTTCGATATTTTTAAACAGATTCAACACAATTTTTCACTGTTTCAAGCTCGCACGCCAGAAATATTTTATTCGCAGATTGCACGAGGCAAAAATTATGAAATGTCACTGAAACTGACCGGACCAGCTTTATCTCCATGAAATACGCATCAGTGGCGGCGCGAAAACGGAAGGGCGAAACGCGCCATGCAAAAATGCAGATGTTCACCATGGCGAAATTCCAACGGGACACGCGGCGATAACTGGAACGTTGTCTCATTCAGTCGGCAGTAATTACATAGATGTATCCGAGAGAATTAAAGAGAAAAAGGTAAATAGATAGGATAGCGGATAAGAGACAAAGCGTAAACGATCTGACCTTTTAACTTGGCGGAGAACATTTAATTCTGTGACGCGATATACGATAAAATCATATTTACCTCTTCTCTCGTCTCATAGTTCATATAACAAATTAAAAACATCTGTTTTCGATGCATCGCTTGTTTTGAGAACAATAAAAATAAAAAAGGTTAATGAGAACCTGATGTAAAAAAATATTAGAACGCCAATAAAGTCAAATTTTTTTTTTTTAAATTCTTTAATTATTAAAGAATTTATATAAAAGATTTATTATTTATTAATTACGAAAGAATTTTTTGTAAAGATTCTGCTTTTTTATTCGCGTTCCGTTTTCTGCACTAGCTTCTCATTAGCCTGTTTTTTCGTTGTGTGATATATGTTTGTTTTAGAGCTTTAATCCTTCCGAGCAATGTATTCCGCGTCCATTCACCGCAATTGAATCTTAGCTTTTTATATACGAAGGAAATAAATACTTAAACGCAAAGATCCGCATCTCGAGTCCGAAAGAAGTGGAATAAAGGAAACGAGAATTTCTACAACTTCTAAAGATCGTAGTGAATTAAGATAAACGACATGAAATGATACGAAATTAATTTTTAATACGTTAAATAGTTAACACGTAAATTATGTAAACAAATATTATATCAAAAAATATAATATTACAATTATTAATTAATAATTATTCATTATTACTTATGAAACGATTGTATCTATAGAAAATTACACATTTACTGTATAAAGAATCAACTAAATATTTAATATAAAAATATTATTTATTTTTAAAAAATTTCAATTATATATATTTACTATCTCGTATCATATAAATCAAACATCTTAATTATTCGATCAATTTTTATATTTTTAATATATCTTTTTAATATACCTTTCTAAAATGTTTCGCAAAATTAATTAATCTATACTCGCGCAACATTTAACGTTATATTATTTAACGAATATATTAATTATACTTAATTATCGCGCCTCGTAGAAATTAATTTAATCGATTTCGCATAACGCAAGATTACCTTCGATATATTTATGCGAGAGACCTCGCATAGAAAAATACGCGACAATTTTAACCGCGAGTCGCGCGCTTTTCAGTGAATTCCTGCAATTTCCATCGAAATGCATCAATCACAGTAATTTCGTCCGATATTTCTCCGCCGTGTAAACGCGTATAACTGCACCTGCGCGCCGCAAAATATATAACGTGGAGAGATAGTTTTCGAGCGGACCGTGTCAATTTTCAGCACGCCAAAGGTAAATAAGTATCCGGGCTTTTCTCGGCGAATTTCGCGGATATATTGAATCTGACGTAACACGTGACGCTCGCGCGCGCGCGCGCGCGCGATATTTGCGCAATATGTTGTACAAATATTCATTTTATATATCGGCGCGTTTTCGGAGCTTATTCGACGCGCCAATAGCAGCGAGTCGCTTAATGGTGCGGTATTTGCGTCTGGACCACGAGTCTATAAACGTCATGTGTATTATTACTCGCGATGTAAATGCATCGTAATGTGTCGACCATCGAAACGGGGCGAGGGGTTACGCTCTCGAAACGTAAACGTTGCGCGGACGCGCATTTATAACGTGTTAAAATGTAATCTCGCCGAATAGACATTGTCATCCAACGACCGTTATTCAAATCGCGACACGACGGAGGACACGGAAATGGATGTGATCAGGGCTTAATCGATTTCGTTCTTGTCTACGGTTGCGCCCGGCCTTTAACACATACGCGGGATACATCGGGAAACGGCATTATTAACTCACTATGTAGCTTAATGCGATTTCAATGTAACGCTTTGTACATTCCTATCTCAATTTATATCGATTCCCGCGTAAATCGCATTTCTATCGCGAGCCATTTTTTAAAATAAAATTGTACCGAGAGATAACGTTTCTCTCTATCCAATTAATTAACGCAATTTTTTTAATACGATATCGTGTATATTTCCCTTTCATTCGCATTAATTTCCGAAATGTTGCGCGCGCTTTGTATTTTTATATAAAAATCAATTTTAAAATTATTCAGTTAGTTAAAAATCAAAAAATGAAAATATATATTAATATTATGCGAGATGATAATATATAAATATTACGCAAAATATGGATAAATTTATTATTTATAATTATTTATTACTATCTAATTGAATAGATTTACTAATCGATCTTTAAATTATTTACAAAGTCACTAAAAATGAAAGAATAAAACGAGAATGTATTAATATTCTTTGTGCAAAATTTTGATAAATAAAAACTAATTATTTATTACTAATTGAATAAATTTATTAATCTCATAAACCAATTTCCAAATTATTTATAAAATCGTTAAAAATAAAAGATGTGGAAAAAATGTATTAATATTCCTATAGTGTTACGCAAAATTTAGATGTATACAAACATCAATCATTTATTATTATAACAGATATATTGAATAGACTTATTTCATAAACCAATTTTCAAAATGAAAGAATAAGATTAAAATGTACTAACATTCCTCGTGTAAAATTTCAATAAATAAAATCATTAAAAAGTACACGCAAATTCATGAAAGAATACTCGGAGCGAATAAAGTTTACTGATTATTTTTGATAGTAATCGAGTCGAAGCTCGATATCGCGTTGCCAGGCACGATACAAACGAGTTAACGAGTGGATTGCTCGTTTTTGTTCGCGTAACATGTTCGTAACTTCCTACACACTGCACAGGCCGAGTGCACGACTCGTCTCAAGAACCATGATATGGATGCGGATAAGGCACGTTTGGCGCGATGAATACTCGAGAATACAACGTGCTGTTTTTTACCCTCCACGAAAAAGCCCACTCTTGTTGCGCGTCTGCTCGTTGAAAGATCACAAACGACGATTCGAGTTTCTCGCAAATTTCACAAACTTGGGGAAACTTTTTTATCTCATATCATGTGTACTAGAGATAGTACAAAATAATAGACAATAATAGACAATAATTATTAAATATATTATCAATAATAATATATTATTATTATTAACAATATATTTAATAATTAATATAATATATCAATAGCGTAAATAATATAAATAATAAATAGTACATTAAGTAAGATGAGTCGTATGGGTTATATGAAATGTAAACAGTACATTAAATAACATCGCACAATATGACCTTTCGAATAAGACGAGCAATGACGATTAAACGGAAACATTCCAAAGTGGGACAAACGATTTCTTTATATGCCGCGATATCTCGAGATTAGTTTATTATACTGCAATAGAATATTCTCCGAATATGAGACTTTTTACACAGGTACGCATGTGTGTGTGCGTAGACGTGGAAAATTTGGCGCGCTTTCGAGAACTCGTGTCACGGACCAAACTTCAGGACAACAACGATATCCGAAATTTTCTACGAAGAATATTAGTACATTTTCACCTTATTCTTTCATTTTTTACGACTTTACAAACAATTTGAAAATTGATTTATGATTAATAAATCTATTCAATTAGTAATATCCTCCTAAATCCATTCAATTAATAATAATCTATCATTAAATCTATTCAATTAATAATCCCCCGAGTAGGACAAGTGAACTTTGTACGTGCGTACGTGTATGCGCGCGCTTCCGAGAATTCGCGCCACGAATCGAAAAGTTGGTGCTTTCGAGAACTGGAGCCGAACAGCAGGATAACGAGGCGATAATATTTTCCGAGTAGAGACAAGTGACAACACGCGCATGGGCGCGCTTCGAGAGAGCAAAAGAGACGCGAGAAAAGGAAGAAAAATACAAAAGGCGATCGACAATATCCCTTTTTCATGCGCTGTGAAATTGGCGCGGTTCTCGGAATGACGCTTTCGGGAAGAAATGTCCTACCTTCAATATTACGAAGTCCATGTCCGGCGACTCCGTCCTGTCCGATGACGATGATCCTGACGATATCCGTGTATACGTGGCAGGGCTGTAATGCGCAGTAATGTAATGCGATGTAATGACTAGAGGCGACGCCGAAGAAAACAGTCACAATCAACAACGATGTACAAGAACGATCGAACGCGCGACACTCGTCACTGCCGATTCTCGTTTCTTCGCCGGATCGAGAGCAATGCACTCGCGCGGAACGCGATGCCAGATCATCACCCCCGCGGATCCGTCATCGTCGTCGTTCGTTTCGTCGCGATCGTTTCTCACACGAATTTCCAAGGCCGAGAATCGCGTCTCTTTATCGCACGCGGCTCTCGTATCGCGCGTAGAGATAAAAATGCACGAACGGGCGACGTAGCACGACGATTCGAAACCGGCGAAGAAACTTCCGACCACTGCGCGCGGCGACTCGGAGTAGACTGAAGCGAACGCCGGTTTGGAGTAGTGAGTAGGGGAGCGCGCCGAGAGGGGGCGCGCGCGTGCGACGAAGACGGACGCGCGAGATTTAAAAGGGAGAGAAAGAGAGAGGGAAGTAGAGCGTGAGAGAGGAATCGTTCAAGTGCGGCGAAAGAGCGAGAGAGGATTATTTCGAAATCGGAACAGTAGATTCGAGCGAGAGAGGACAAAAGCGCGCTATATCTTGCATCGATGCGAGTAAAATGTATAGGAGTTTATTATAGAGAAAAAAAAAGAAGCGTATCATGTCTCGCAATTTTCGCACTTTTCAGAAATTTTCAGAGCTTCGCGAGCTTGGCGTTTAATTCATGACGATCAGAGAAAAATAACGATCTGTATTAATTGCTTGAATAAAAAACGAGGATTAGTATTCTCTTTCCATAAAATATAACACTTTTATTCGCAGAGGAATAAACGATTTTTCTTCTTTTTGTATATATACACGGTAAAAAACATTTTGTATTTCTGTTGAAATTTTCTCGTGTAAAAATTTTTGTGTTAAATTTTTAACATACTCTTATGTTAATGTAATATGTTATCGTTGTGTTATTTTGACATTTCTGCGTTCTGCGTAATATTCACCGTTTCTAAAAGTTAAAATAACACAATTAATATGTAAATGTACGAATTTTTGATGAAATAAGTTATATGTTAAAATGAACAGATAAGTTGTGTTATTTTTCTCTCTATAATAGTTTCCATATGTTAAATCGACATATCTCTTCTGTTATAAAAATGTAAGAATAACATTTTCTTTTAAATAAATTTAATATTATAAATATGTTAATTTAACATAAACTTTATTTCCAGATAAAATTTAAATGTTAATTTTTAAACATATTATTTGTGTTATTTATTTACATACTTGCTTTCTGTTAAATTAACATTAAAATTAGAGTGGATAAATTGGGACATGTGAAATATTAAATTTAACACAAAATTTTTTACTGTGTATGAACGTCGATAAAAACGCATTTGAATTGAATAAAAATCGTAATCGTATCCAGCTTCACGTTCGCGATGGATCCCAAAAAAAAAAAGAGCATACAATGGCTCGCGAATTAAACGCGAGAATACTCGTTTGAAGTGCAATGACGATCAACGATACGGCGATAAAAGAGCGGAAGCCTCGGAAGAATCGACACTCCCGCGCGTCGAAGCATTGTCGGATTCTCATTAGAGAACCCTAGAGTAGTATATATAAACGGGGATGGTAAAAAAATTCCATTAGATTTTCCCGGGCGCAGGAGGCTGCGGGGATCTCGCGTTACGGAATGAGAAAAACCGCAACATGTGGTTTCCTATCTGACGGCGCTTCCGCAATTTCAGCGAGGAAAAGCCGCGGGAAATGTGCCACGTCGCGCCGCGGGAAAACAGCGGGGGAGAGCGGGGGGAGAGCAGGGGGAGAGCGGGAGGAGAGAGCGAGGCTGGGTGGGGCAAGGGGTTGAAAAAGGCGCGGTGGAAACGAGCCGACGATCGTGGTGGTTGCGAGGCGGCAAAGTCGGCGCGCGTTTGAAAGAAGGACCGAAGAACCCCCAGGGAGGGGACGAGAGAGACGAGGGGGATGCGAAGGACACGAGAGGATGGAAAGGTAGAGAAGGAAGGGAAGAAGGAGGAAAATGCCGAGGGACTCTCTTTTGCCGCGTTACAATGCACCCTGCACCCGGCGTGACCACTGTTTCCCCGTCCCCTTCTCGCCCCCGCTCGTCCTTTTCTCTCTCTAGTTCTCTCTCGGGTGCGGCGCGGATGTTCCTCGACGACACACGTATCGCGAGTGTCCGAGCTGCACTATGACAGATGGGATATGCTGCTATTGTCGCGAATAAAGTTTTTTATCGCGCTCGTTACGTTTGAGAGTTTGCAATAAATACTAATAAGGGACGTTTAATAAAGATAATTACTCGAATAAAAGGTTCTGTCCTCGAGTTCTCTCACACGTTCGATACCTTCGTTATTTTTTAAATCGATCGCAACGATAATAATTCCTCGCTAATCTATTTAATTCGTAGATGCAGTTACGTACTTTTATGCACGTTCATCGAGAATACTCGGGATGAAAAAATTGTAATCGCGCGATGTTAACAAGAAAAGTTGTACGAAAAGTGACTGAAAAGTTACAAAGTTCGAGTCACGGGTTGCAATCCCTTAACTAACCGGGCAACCCTTCCACTTCTCGTTCACTTCTTAGAGAGCCCGCTCAGAATTATCAAACTTAATTTGCGAATAACGATTTAATTGCTTCTCGAAGGTTCCTTAAAGTTTGTCTACGTCCACGTCTCAAAATTTACAGCACTACGAAGAAATGCATATATTAAAAATATTAAAAAGGCTTCCTCATGCGAAATTAAGCATATTTGTATTATCTAAATCTTTTATACTATGATAATTGTCCAACGAATCTGATGAATTTTTAATTAATAATGTAACATTAAGAGAAATCTGATGAATTTTTAATTAATAATGTAACATTAAATCGCTTTTGTTCAATTCATTTTATTTCACTATTCTTAGTCTTTTTTTTAATAACTAATAATCTATTTCTTTTTTATCAGATAAACTCATTTAATCCTTTAATCAATAGAAACTTAAATAAAATTTATTTTCATTCTTATTTTACTGCTAAAGATACACTTTTATCTTCCATCATTCTATACACTTTATTAATTAACGTTAAATTAAATTCTTTAATACTATAATCTAATCAATCAAATTATATTTTGGATTATAAGAAATACATTTATTGATTTACTTATTAATTTAAAAGAACGCGCAAATATTGCGAAGCGAGGATACAAATTATTTTAATTGTTTTAATTACGTATATAACTGTTATTTTACCTGAATATTGGAAAACTAAAATAACATTTCTTTCTATGCGTTTTCGTAATATCGCAGATTAAACCACATTGAATATATGTTTATTTAAGTAAATAAATGAGAAAAAATTCGCTGAATTTTACGTCACTTAATATTGTAAAAATTAAATAACTCTTTATTTCGATAAGAAGTTATTTAATTAAGTGATACATTTTTTTTGGAAAAATTTTATCATTAAGAAAGCATCTTATTAGAAATTGTCGGATATTTAAATCTCTAAAATCTTTAAAAATGACTTGCTTTTTGATTCTTCGCCCAAATTTCGCGAACATATTTTTACTAATTATATCTTACAATTGAAAACCGATATATATAGGCGGTAGTCGAAATGAACGTTAAGATCTTACGTGAAATGATGCGCTACTTTTATTAGTAATCGGTTTAAGAGATTTCCCTTCAAAGAAGCTTTACCGGTGAAAAATCCTTTTCTTCTCTCCTCTCTTCGAAGCTTGCGGAAGCTGTGAAAAGGATAACGTACCATACGCTGGATCCCTATATTTTTGCACCCTCGGTCTACGTGAACGCGCGAAAGGGAAGAAAAAGATCGCACAGAAAATCCAGCAGAAAAAAAGAGAACTCTCATTGGCTATTAGATGAGGGAGGTATGCGGTGCTCTCCAGAAGAGGTAGCAAGATGGTGGGCGACGGTGATGGGGTGATGAAAGGGAGAAGGCGAAAGGTTTCTTACGCGGCTGGCTCGCGAAAAGGGAGAGATGGGAGGGGAAAGGGCAACGTTTCGCGCGGGAACGAGCAAGGGCGTCGCGATGCCGAGTTTTTTAATTAGTAGTCTGTGATCTGTCGAGCGATTTTTTTCCCCTCTCATTCCTTCCCTTTCATTCGCTCCTCATCGCACGTTGCTAGCACGCGGCTATTCCCAACCCCTTCGCGCGAACAGAGACGCGTGTTTGACTCGTTCCATAATATGTTTCTTTTATTCGTTTCATTTCTCCCGACTACTCTCCCCTCCGAGAGCCTCAGAGACTTCAGAGACACGGCTCCGATTTCATCCCCCTTTCCTTGTCTCCTCCTGGTGAGATTCAGACGAAGAGGCGAGCTCCCACGGGAGGACACTTGCACCGTCTCTGAGTAATTTGCTAAGAAAGTCTCGGCTGTAACGGTGAATGATCAAAGCAAGGAAATGAGTAACTTTGTGATCGAAACGGCTCATAGCTTCGCCTTGCTTCTATCTGATTTAGTATGTAGTTACGAGCGCTATAGTTTCTATCGCGTTGAGGTACTTTTCATCGATCGACAATTTTTCTCTCTTTCTCTTTTTCTCGACTTGTAATATAAATATCTAAATCTCAATAATTTTGTAATATTGGAACGCATCGTAAATAGACGTCCAAGATACGCTTTTGACACAAGATTAAATCTTTAATTCAAATTTTGGCAAAATTTATGCAAGTTTTAATCATTCTAGATATTAGTCTTCATTTTTGACTCGCGAAGACATTTCCATGAAAAAGAAAAATAATCAGATCGATTTTCTTTCTTTTAAAAAAGAAACTTGAATTGTTGCGAATAAATTTTCTAATAAAAATTACACTATTAATTAAGTTTGAATTCTGATTCAATGATATTTACCTTGACCTTTAATCGCTGTAACATTGACCAGATATTATCCTCAGCTATGACACGCCATTGAAATCGAAGATTTTATATTCTCTGTAAAAAAGAAACAGAATTAATACAATTATATATATTCACTTATTATATAATATTATACATAGATTATACATATACAGGGTGTCCCACAACTACCGCTCCATATTTTAAAGGTAGATTCTCTAACCAATTTAAAAACGATTTTTCCTCAGCGAAAATGCCGAAGAAGATCATTATTTTTTGCATATTCCTAATTTTTGTCATGATGTATCTTTCTAACTAAGCCTTAAATTAAAATTCTATTAAAGTAAACTCTATCTAAAATTAACTAAAGAATGTGACTTTATTAATATTTTATTCTCATAAGGCTTAGTTTGCGAAAAACTATTTATTTTCAATCATTTATAACTCGAAAACTATTAGTGCCTCGACAGTTTCGCTGAGGAAAAATCGTTTTGAAATTGGCCAGAGAAACTACCTTTAAAATATTGAGCGGTAGTTGCGGGACACCCTGTATATAGATTATATATAGAAAAAAAATATTCGAATATAAATATAAAATACACAAGTCTAAATACAATGCTACTTTTAATCGTACACTAGTGTTAATCGAGTACCATCATCGGCGTGCGAAGATACTCGCCATCGAAACCGCGATAAGCTCTCTTCGTACACAAGAAACAATGCGGTCTTTCTCGTTGCGATTTTATCCCGCTGACCACGCGCGTGAAATGGGCTTTTTACCGAGATCAAGCCAGGTCGACATACGCAACGTAATGTCGCAAGGCGGCTATCTGCCGCTTCATCTTTTATTTAGTCATTACGCTCATCTTTTTCTCTTCTCTTCTTCTTTTGGCAGAAGCACGAGTCGACCGAGCAAGCAGCAACATCACTTTTGCGTGGGAAAGAGAAATAAGAGGAAGAAGAAAGAAAGGCTACGGACATGGTTATTCGCCAGCAGCTACTTCAGCAAAAGCTCTACCAAGCTTCTTCTCACAAACCCGCATTTATAAAGACACGATGCCGACATAATTCATCGCTATATTTTTGTTATAAATATTCAAAGAATTAGAAAATTACATTTTTTTTACGAAAACAAGACCGTGATTATACTTTGCTAAATATCTCAAGGTTTCAACTACGGAAAAACAAATCCTTCGATTTTTAATTTTAATTAAAAAATTATTAAAAATAAAAAATTATAAAAATCTTTTTAAAATATTAAAATATCAAAATTATTGCAAATTTATGTTTAATCATTGCATAATAATTAACATAACTCTTTTATATGCAGTAATTAAAACTAATTGCAAGTAGCTAGCTCAATAAAGCTATGATTGAATAAAAATAAAATTCTAAGGGATTTAATCCGACGATTTAAAATTGCCACATGTACAAATAATCCCTTTTATGGTTTTATGTAAGGCTTCAATGTAAATTGCGCCATTCTCAGCATTTCAGTGGTGGAGATTACACTACGTAGCAACGTCCTCCATAGTGTATGCGCGTGTTCCCTTAATGGCCGTCGAGTCGGAGAGATAAATTAACGAGGTGTTTGTGTCCGCGATCGCTGCTCGCGCGCGCGCTGCTCCTTTTTTTTCTCCCCGACGACCGGGATTAAAATCATGATGGGGCTTTAATAATTACCGCCGAACGAATGCGTTAAATGAGGCGCGCGTCGCGACGCGCCCCGGGCCGGGGCTTTTTGCCCGGTATTATTTACAGCCCGGATCCACAATGGGCATGGCTGAAACCCGTGCAGTTTAGCCATTGCTCGCGCTGACATTGTGCACCGTCGAGAATAAATAAATGCGTGAAATTTTCA
This sequence comes from Camponotus fellah, assembly GCA_030586385.1. Classification (NCBI taxonomy): domain Eukaryota; kingdom Metazoa; phylum Arthropoda; class Insecta; order Hymenoptera; family Formicidae; genus Camponotus; species Camponotus fellah. The sequence goes on along the minus strand of JAPIVC010000802.1, from coordinate 759,613 downwards.
AACGGAACACGCGGAGAAAGGCTGCCGTTCTTTGTGACGTGCATCAGAGAAAAAAAGCCGTGCCAGCAATTGTGTGCAAAACCGTAATGAGGAAATTAAGAGAAAAGCTCGCGCGGCGAAACACAATGAGCGAGCTTGCAAAATAAGCACGAATGAAAGAAAGATTGAAATCAGATTGCACTTTAGATAAATAGTATACTATATATGATATAACAACACGTGGAGAAAAATTATTTGAGATACGAATACAATGGCAATAAATAAATAAATCATTTGAAAAATATGAATAATCAAATACAATGGTATAATATAATGGAATAATATAAATGTATGTAAATTATATCATTTTTTTATGTTAATATTAAAGATTATAATAAAAATAATAAAGTTAATATCCCATACAGCACAGAATATTGCTGTAATATTCTGTGCTCTATGGGATATTAAAGTAACAAACTGACAATGAAATAATAAAATAAGATTGGAAAGATTATGCTAACATTTAGGATGCGAAAACGCTGAGTTTAGATAAATATTATCATAATAATACAAGGTGCAGATTAATAATGTTATGTAGCAATACATTATTTAAGTAATACAAAAGATATTTATTTATATTCTATTTTAATGTATTTCACACACACATGTATAAATATATATAATATCATGTAAATCATTTTCTGTATACAAATTAAGCAACTGGAAATTCAACTCTAAGCTATAGGTTTTTTATACATCAATTTATATCAAAACAATGTTAGATAGATGTACTAATAATATATAAATTCAGAGAGTTTATTTCAAAAAGCATGACCTAGAGAAATCTAAAGAAAACAAATCGTCAAATTTATCCTTCAAAACTATATCGTTGTATACTATTTTTTTGATATTTTTAAATCTATAAGAAACACTTAACTGTTCAATTCCTGAGTAATCACTGTCTGTTTCAATTTTTATGAGATACTTAAGTGTTTTTCTACTGATTATAAGTACGAGATAATAACGCGAAGGTCAGTTTTCGAATTGAGTAAAAATTTTCTTATCAATTTATCGATTAAAATCATATAAGAAACGCAAGCAATAATGCTATCGCGAGCTGTTTTATTTGTGGTAATTATATATAAAATATAATAATAAATATAAATATGTGTATGTGTGTGTGTGTGTGTGAGTATGCATCTAATATAACATAAAGTCGAATAAATCCATCTTCAAAATAATTATATAATTTCCAGAATAATTCCTTAATTTCAGAATTTGAAAGAAGAAGTAATTCTTCGAATATGCGCAAAGATAACGTGCGAAAATAGTAATAATCATGACCGTATTCTTCGTATTATTTCGAAATGCGATGAAATGCGTGATACGACTAAGCAAAATAGTAAAAAGAGATTAATTATGACCGATACTTTCTTTTCAATACCACGAGGAAAGTTAGTGTTACGACAATTTAAACTGGTAATTAATTTAAACGGATAATTATATTATATTATATTTTTCATTTCTTTTGATTGTTAATATTATCTTTGCATATTTTATATTCTACGAAAGAAACTTTTTTGTCTTTTGTAGCCTGACAGAAAAGGAGCATTAATGCTTTTTAAACCATATTATACATTAGCATCATATTTACCACGATTAATAAACAATTACAAATGTGTAGCCTTAGATAAGGATCTGACATACGCTCTTGCATGCGTTTTAATGGTTTCTTTAAATATAGAAAAACAAATAAATAGACGAATGTACACATTTATACTTCCTGATTTTGTTAATATATTCATAGAATACATTCCTAATGTTGGTAATTTTGTTTGCATGCAGGTTCGTATAAATCTTTACTTCACAAGTTCCGATTAATAAAATTATCCAATTTTATATCAATAATATTATTTAGGTATTGGTAAAAAGTACACAAAACAATGTGCATAAAAGTTGTAATGATGCGCAGGAAATACTTAAAAATCTGATGCAGGAACTGTCCATAACGGAAGATGAATTAATTTTTCCTTAAGAATATACAGCAGTGTTATACGAATATTATCTTTTAATATTTAATGTCTTTTATATTTAATATCAGTATCCAAATAATCAATATATAAATTATTGACAAAATCAGTATATTATATAAGCTTATTTAATTTATAAAAAAATTTAGAATTAAAAACATCACATATAAAATTTCCAATATTGAAATAATATTAATAATTTACAGAAACAGAGTGTGTGAAATTTAAAAATAAAAAATTGTTAAGTAATAGATTGATTATTTGCTTTTTTAAAATAAAATTTTATACTTAAAAAATATATTTTGCAATATTTATATTATATATATATTCCTAAAATTTATTAAATATGATCTCTTTCTCTCTTTCTCTCTTGATATTTATTTATATGTTTGAGAACAAATAATATTTAACAAAATGATATATATAATTTTGTACAATCATATATATAATAAAGCATAGTCACGTAATAAAATTCAATTTTTAATTTTCCCTTTTACATGTTTATCTTTTCAGAATAATATATAGATTGCGTACATTTTAAATATATTTTCTCAATTTTTGACATTTATTTCTCAAATATCAACTAGAAAATGTGATAAAAGTACTTTAATACAAATATTTTTTAACAAAAATTTATTTTTCTCAAAAACAACTTTTTATTTTTTTCTTTAGGAAAGATCATTTTTTCATTAAGCCACTCAATTTTTTAGCTTCTAGTCACGATTAATGGGCTCTATCGCAATTTCCATTTATCATGCACGGCACTCGGAACACCTCGACCGCGAGATCGTTGATACCATCTTTTGTGCGTCGACGAAGCATTTGGAAGAGAGAGATGCTCGCGTGCAAAAAGGGACAAGCAGGAAGGCAGCGGCAGATCTACTCCGTCTCCCCGCCACTTTGTGGAAAAGGCGACTGAAAAGTGGTCCGCCGTCGTCGCGAAAGCCGTTAACCCCCAACCCCCGGCGCCAACCTCCGAGTCATCCATCCCGTTATTGTATTTAGTTGCCCGTCGACGATAAGGTACGGGGTACGGGATGGAACGGGACGGCCACGATGGCGAGCGACTCAGTGCCTCTAATGCACATCTTGGAATATGATATCCGGAGCCGCTTCCACTGTAGACTTGTATTGGTCTACGGTTACAAAGTAGACGTCGTTGCTACCCTTCCGAGCCATTTTCCACCCTCATTTCCACTACGTCCTTTCGCTTCTTGTCAAATTTCCTCTCTTTCTCTATCTCTCTTCCTCCTTCTTTTTACCTCTCTGTCATCAATACGCCTTCCATCCAAGTTCTATGCTCTTCAAAAGTTGCTTTGTCCTTTTATTTTTAATAAAGTTTAATCTTTGCTTTTATTAAATTACATATTTTGAATTACTGAAATATATAAAAGAAAATTATACTAAATATATTTTTATTCCTTTGATGACAATCATTAGAATAATAGAATCGTATTCAGAGAAATTGCTTTTTAATAATATTGCTTTCATCATATGTACAAAATATGTGGAATAAACATTGTACAACGTATGCAGAATACATAAAATGTCATTTAACATTAATCATATTGTGAAACTCTATTCTTCAACAATTATAATACAATATATTTTTTCAAGTAAATTATTGTTTAATAAGTATATTTAATCTATATCTTAAATACGTATATACTTTAAAAATACATAAGAGGTTTTAAATTAAATATTAAAATTGCAAGATATATTAATCATAATAAATAACTTATTAGAATGCAAACTCCATTATGTATACTCCATAATTACAAGTTTCAAGAAAATATGGTGGTTTTCTCCTTTATGTTGTTTTATAAGTTCATTGCACTTTCGAATAGCTCCAGCATTCTCTTCATCTCTTTGCTGAAAATCAAGCAAAGCGGACTACATATATATATATATGTATGTACATAGAAAGCCCAGACTTAAGCTGCTCTAATATTCATGACAGTCCACCGTAACAAAATTAATTAAAACAGATTTTCTTTTCCTGTTTGTTGTGTGGTTGCATACTTCATACAAATGCATTATGACAAGCTTTGCAAAATATTTAAAGAATAAAATTTCTCTATTAAATCATTCATTCTCAAACAAAAAATAAAAGACGTGCGAAAGAGAGAAAAAGAGAGAGAGAAAGAAAGAGAGAAAAGCGCCAAAAGAAAGTTCTTTGCTTTATCTTTTGTTTTTCTTTTTTTTACTAGGTATAAAGGGAATCTTAATTTTAAACTTTGTTACAATATTTTTCCAATACTAATGATTAATAATTGACTCAAGATGTAAGAACTAAACTTTTAATAAACTTTTAATGCACGCTTCTTTTTCTGTAGCAAGCTTTTCTCCCCTTTTTTTCTCTCTTTTTTCATATTTTTCTTCTATATTTTATCATACTGTTAGCATTTGATTAAAGCAAAATCTTCTTTTATAGAATAAAGTTGTAATTTAAGGAGATATATTTGATTGACTTTATAAATAAGGATCATGTTGCTACTGTGAAAAATTTAATAAAAATGCTAATCAGAGTATAATGATCAAAGCTCTTTCAGGATAATCTTTGCAATCTTGATTTTAATTAAAAAAGAGAATATTGCAATACTTACATCTGTTCTGCTAACTTGTAAATTGGTCCCATCGACTTTGATAGCTCTTCGCATTTAGCCATTAATTGATACATTGATTTTATATTGTGATCAACAGCATCGCATGTTTTACACACTGCGTCTCTGTAGGTTTCTAAACAGCCAACTGTAAGAGCTGATGCCTGGAAACAATAACAAATTACTTAAATATATGATAATCATATAATAATGGCAATAACATGTCTCAATTGATGACTCACGTTTTGTAAAATTGCAGCGAGATTTTCAGTCAAAGCGTCCACAGAGGTTGCAACCTTCCTAGCTTCCATTTCTAATTCATTTAATACATTGTGATCGAGAGGTGGCAATTGTGGAGTCAAGGCCTGCCTGTACAAACATGGGGTCGAGCTTCGCGATCCCGGAAATGATGGAGTTTCTCCCTTCTTTGTCACAGGACTGGACAATTTGATCTTATTCTCTAAATCCTCTGTGACAAATAATACCATGTCGCCGTCTTGCATCACTCTTCCCTCCAATTGCAAATAACCCATAGCTTTATGATAACTCGGCGGGTCCAGATCGTCATCTTCTGTTGGACTACCACCTCTACTTTTTAAATCTAATTGATCCGGTCTGTGGCCAGTAGCTCCTATTTTCTCCAAATTGTCATCCAAAAACTTTCCATTCTCGATATCTGGAGAATCAATGAGTGATCTCAATTCCGAAATAGGTGGCGAGGATTGTGAATCAAATGATATCTCGGAATAGGACGCTGTCATCTCATGTAACTAAAACATTAAAATCACATGCATATCGCAAATATTTATTATTAAATTATTACTTATTATTGTATTGTACATGTGTGACCACAAATATTATGTATATTTAATTATATATGTTAATTGTGCATATTAAGTAAAATAAATAAAATGCAAATAATATTGAACATTTATGAATATATTTTGTGTTTATGTATCAGTAACATTTGTATAAAATGTAAGAAATCTTTGATTTGTTATTTTATACATATATTTCAAAGATATACATATATATATGTATGTATATGTATATATGTGTAAAATAATACTAATAAGAATGATAATTTACATAATATCGCACAAATATGGATTCATAAAAGTCCAACACTGCACACAACTTATAAATTCTAACCTTACTCTGTCTTCGTCGTAGTCGATAATGGGATTCTTATCATTTCGAATATTCATTCCCGATTTCGAGGCTGCTTCGATCTCGTCCGATTCCATTATAATTGTCACACTATGAATTTTTAGAAATAGAAAAAATGTCTTATTGCGCGAAATGAAACGTGCCGATGCTCAAACTACGATCGAATGGCCGCATTCAGCGAACTCAACCGCTAAGTAGCAATCGAATATGATTGGTCTCTACTTTCAGGTCCGACCAATCAGCGTCGAGTTACATCGGAAAATCTAGTAATGTTGCCCAACTGTTGAGTCCGCTGAATGCGGCCAATGGCTACATTCAGAAGACTCAACACTTCAACAGCTAAGTAGCAGTCGAACATGATTGGTTTCTACTTTCAGATCCGACCAATCAGCGTCGAATTACATCGGAAACTCTAGTAATGTCGCCAACTATTGAATGATACCCAATTGCCTACGTCATCGACGAGTCAATTTAAAATAAAAATTTCTGATTGGTCATAGTTGATTACCCTAGATACCCACAAATATGATTGGCTGTGGCCATTTGCAAGGAGATGTTCCCAGCCAATAAAAATTCGGCATTTCCACAAGTAATAAAATGTTATTAACCAATCATAATTCATTTTATTTTCACGAAGTGTATATTTGCACTATTTATTATAATTTATGCTTATAGGAGCATTCGCTCTGTGATAGATGTTTATGTGAGCGCAAATAGGCAGTGAAATATGAAAAGAGAGAAGAGAAGTTTCATATAAAGTTTGTGTACTAGATTTGACGACTAATTAATTAATTATATATATAAGTTATTTTGTTAACTTACATCACTTATATGGTAAGTAAAAGAAAATTGTAACAAAATACATTTTCATGTGCATCATTTATTTGTTATTCTTTCATATGTCACATGTAGCAATAACAAAATAAATAATAACATTTTAAATATAGTTGATAATTTACACATTTCTGTAATATTATAAATTTGTTACATAAATTTGATGAAACATACATATAGTGAACAATAATGGAATGCGATACAAGTGAAACAACTGTCAGCATGGATGTGGTCAAAGAAACTGCAATGGATGTAGAACTTGAAAAATCGACTGTCGATGACAGTTTAGTTATTAATGATAATAGTAATGTAACAGTAATAATTGAAGAATTGGACGAAAATGCCATTAATTCAATGGATATGGATATCAATGAATTTGTTGAAGCTAAAGCGTTACAAATACAAGAAGTTAAAGATGTTCCAAATTATGCATCTTCTCCATCATGTAGTTCTAACAAGGATGTTATGGATGCAGAAGATCAGGATATGTCACTAACTGCAGATGAGGAAGAGCAATTGACAAAACAGTTTTTAAATGGAGAGTTAACATTTAGCGAATATTCATCAAGAATGGATCAGGATATAGATGTGGAAATAGTAGAAACTGATAATTCCAGGTACGACTCGAAAGAAATTTTGCAATAAAATTCTGAAATTATGACTTATCCTATTTTTAGAAAGAATATCGAAGTGGATCCTGTTATTGTACAAAAGACTGCAGAACAAAAAAGTGTAGAACAACAAAGAATATGCAAAACAAGTAATGTACGTCAGAGAAAAAAAAGACGTATTTTGCCACCAGTTTTACAAGGTCTTATGGGTGAAGCAAATTTAAGATATGCCAAAGGAGAAGTAGAATTAGCAGCCAAAATGTGTGCTGAAATTATTAGGCAAGCTTCTAATTTTTCTATTAATACATTTCTAAGTTTTATATTACAACAGACTGTTTAAGAATATAATATTGACAATTTGCTAATTATTTCTTCAGACAAGTACCAACCGCCCCACAACCATATCAGACATTAGCTATGATATATGAAAATGACCAGCCGGAAAAATCATTACAATGTTCTTTAGTTGCTGCACATCTTAGTCCTAAAGATGCTGACCAATGGATAAGATTAGCTAACATATCACTGGAAAGTAATGATATAAAACAAGCAATAACATGTTTCTCTAAAGCAATTCAGGCAAGTCCAAAGGATATAAGTTTATATGAGATACGAGCACAACTTCAAGAACAGAATGGAGACAAAAAAGCATACTTGAGAGGGTACACAAGATTGATTCATCAATTGGAAGCTGACGACGGTGAACATATATTGAAATATGCAAAAATATTAGCCAAACATTATATGCAAGAAAATAACAATACACAAGCATTAGAAGCAATGGAGACTATTTTTGTCAAATGTCCTGATTTCATTACATTAGAAGAAGTTAATATCATGACTGAATTGTTAATAGCTCTAAAACAATTCAATAGATGTTTAGATATATTGGTCAAATACACAGATATTCAGGTACGATATAAGAATAATAAGAAAGCGGAACAAGAAGAGATAACTAACAGTATAATGTCTGAAGAGGAAGAAAAATTGAATAATTTGAAAAGAAAAGCTACGACTCCAATAAAAGATCAAAATATTGATGAAATAGAATCTTGTGATGTACCAGATAATGTAGTTGTTGATTTAAAAGCGAAATTTCTTATAACTCTTATTGAATTAGGTTACATTCAGATAGCGGATGAACTTTTACCTAAATTCTATACAAATGAGAATCCAGAAATTTCTGGAGATCTCTTTCTAGATTTGGCAGAAGCATTAATGGACAAGAAAGAATTTCAGCGTGCATTAGTTTTATTAGATCCATTAGTTGAAAGTTCGAATTTTAGTTTAGCTGCAGTCTGGCTAAGGCATGCAGAATGCTGGGTTGGTTGCAATGACATGGATAAAGCCATAAAATCTTATGAAATTGTCCGAAAATTATCACCGCAGCATTTAGGGGCAAGAATAGCTCTAGCTAAACTTTACAAAGAAGCAGAACGTTACGATAAAGCGATAGAGGTTCTCTATCAAGATCCTGAATCTGATACATTAGATTCTGATGTTATATATCAAAGAATGATATTACTTTATAAAGTTGGAAGATACGAAGAATACTTATCTTCGGGAATGTTGCTTCTTTCAAGACATTGTGTTAACATAAGGAGAAGGAGTGAATTAAGTTCACTGGCACGTTCAACGGTCCGGCTACGCCTTGAAAGTTTAAAACATGCTCGTTTAGAAGCCGGGGATACATTAGAGGATGAAAACGCGCCAATATTTGCTGCTAATACAAAACTGAGTGAGAAAACTGAATTCCAACTTTTTCTACAAATGTGCAAGCTAGCATATAAATTAAAAAAATATGGTTTTCTTCAAAGAATATGTTTTACCGCTTTAACAACACATAGATTTAAAAAGAGAAATTCCCATATAGTCTTCTTATGTTTAATTTCTTGTATACATAATGAAGATTCATTCCATGGATACAATATCGTACGAGAAATTGTACGCGTCTGTCAAAGATCCAACTCGTGGAATTTATTAAATATAATTATTCAAAGAGCTCAAGATTCGAGGCATAACAGATTCATAATGCGATTACTTGGAAGAGAAGATGTATTTTCATATTTGCATATCATACATGCAAATAATTGTCTTGTCGCAGGAACATATAAATATGCATTGAACGGCTACATTTCTCTCTTCAAGGTAGCGCCAAATGCATTGTTAGCATTGTTAATAGGTGTTACACAATTACAAATGGCATGTCAAAAAATGTCAGTTAAGAAAAATCAACTTATAATTCAAGGTAAAAATATACATGCGTGCACGCACGCACACATATGCATGCATATATAAAAAATAGATTGCCATAATTATTTAAAATTATATACGAAATTGTAATAAAATGTTCCAATTAATATGATAGGATGTTGATTTTAAAAATGATCAGCATATATTAATATATTAGCATATAATATAATAATATATAAATTGTAATATATATTTTTTAAAGAAACTTTTTTTTTATTTAGCACTAGCATTTTTCAAAAAATATATGCAACTACGTGGTAGAGATGGTAAACAGGAAACCTATTACAACATGGCGCGAGCATTTCATCAAATTGGATTATTTCCATCGGCGATTCACTTCTATAAGTTGGTCCTGGAGGAAGATCCGGGAGATTTAGTTAAACAGCATGCAAATCTTTTGGATTTAAAAAAAGAAGCAGCTTTCAACTTACATCTCATTTATTTGCAATCTGAAAATCATCTCCTTGCTAGGATGTATCTTGAAAATTACATCACAATTTGAATAAAAGATGTGAAATCTGAATCGTTCAAATGTGATATAGAATTTCTATATGTATATATATTATATATTTATACTTTTATTATCTATTATTTAAACTTAAATAGTCTTATTTATTAATATGATAATATCAAGTAAAAAACTAACACATTTGTGATTAAAATTTAATAATATGCTATTTTATAAAAAGATATAAAAAAACATACTTAAAATTTTTTTCCTAATTTATAATATTTTTCAACGTACTTTTGTTATTGCTACATGTAATCATAACAATGTATAATTTTTTTTCATACAATCCTCTTAAAATAAGTATGCCATATCATCAAAGTCTGATTTAAAGATTCTTTTTTAAGATAATGGCCACTTTAGATGCTAAAATTGAATTTAAACAATTGTGTGACATTTTGGAAAATGTTACCAAAGCACAAGGAGTAAAAAAGAAAGCGCAAATCTTGCAAACTTTTATCGACAATTGTCGAAATATTGGCAACAAATTGAAAACCGAATATCCTGAATTGGTATGTAATATGTTATAAAGACAATAATATAGTTATGATAAAAAAAATTTGTGTAGAAAATTTTTAAAAAATTATTAAAAACAAATTCTAATGAAAAGATTTTAATTGTATCAAGAAAATGTTAAAATTTATGAGTTGATAATCTCCGAAGATCTAATCTATGAGTACATATGAAAAAATGAGAATATTTCTCTTCAAAATTCTCTAAATTTTCAAAATGGTTGACAGCAGAATTATAATGATTTAATTTAATTTTGTCAGGATATTTCGCTATATCCAATATTAAGATTAATATTAGTTGATCTTGAACGAGAGCGTGGACCACATAATCTGAAACAAGCTTCATTGGCAAAACTTTACGCTAATGTATATGGTTTTATGAAAAACAGCGACAATTATAAAAAACTGGCAAATTATCGGTCAGTATCACGACTGTGTCAGAATAATTTGTTTATTAAATATGCTGAAAGTAGAAAACTTAAATTTAAAGTAAAATATGTATATAAATAAGTATTAATCTGACATACAATAAAAAATCTTTTCCTCTTAATTTTGATAAAAATGTAAAATGCTACATTTTAGAGAACCTGCATCAGGTAAATTCGTAGGGAGTGATTTCGCTGAACGAGCTTATTGGATATTAGATAAAAGATTACTCAAAACAAGTACTGGCTTCACGATTGCGCGGATAAATATATTCCTTGATGACATATCGAAAAAAAATGCGACAATGCAAGAAAAAATTGAAACGTTTAGAGTACTTTTCCGACAAATCACGGGACTCGAAATGAAATGGATAACACGAATTGTACTTAAGGATCTACGACTTGGCATAGGAACAAAAAGGATATTGGACAGTTTGTAATTTTTCAATAATTCGAAATATATCGCAATAATTGTAAAGATTAATCGATTCGTTCTCTTCAAGTTTATCATCAAGATGCGAATGAAAAGTTTCTCGTGACAAATGATTTGCGTGAGATATGTAACCAGTTGCATGATCCTAAGACGAAAATAAAATGCAGTATACAAATATTTTCGCATTTCAAACCGATGCTCCTAGAGAGGTGTGACATTGAGAATATCGAAAAGCTATTTCGAGATAATGACTTGTATTATGTACAAACTAAGTACGATGGCGAGAGATCGCAACTTCATATGAAAGATGGAAAATTCAAATATTTTACGCGTAGAGGATACGATATTACAAAAAATTCTGGATACGGAGAAACCGGATCTTCGGGTATGAGTCAAATGTTAAAAATTAGATTGAACAAAGGGTCGTTCATGTAATTTTCTTTAATCATTAATCAGATAGAAATTATGCAAATATAAAATTTATTTGGATATTCGTATATAGGTTTCTTGAGCGGCGTATTTACGCGGCGTTTAAATCCGAATTGTCATTCTTTTATATTGGATGGAGAATTAATGGGTTGGCATAAAGAGAAAGGAATATTTGGCACGAAAGGTATGAATTTTGACGTCAAGAATTTGTCGGCGAATAGTCATCACCAACCGTGTTTCGTCGCATTCGATATTATTCTACATAATAACATTTTACTTGTTGATGAGCCTTATAAAAATCGAGTAAAACTTCTCAATGATATATTTACCGAGGAAGAAGGCTCTTTAATTGTATGTCGATCTTCTTTAATTTCGAATAGGTAGGCTATTACTTTACATTATACTAAATGTATCGTTTGAAAATTATGGATATTTATAAATTAAATTTTTATTTTTTAATTAAATTTCTCTGTAGCTATAAAATATTACATTTCTTCCGACAAAAAAATATTTATAGCCTCTATTGTTGGAACTAAATTAATGTAACAAATAGCATCTAGTTTTTTATTTTATTTTTCTCTTTTATATATAATTTCGTTTAAATGTAAATATAAATAAATATATTACATATATTAATTTGAAACCTCATAAAAAATCAACAAAAATACAAATTAAATAAATATTTTATATCTTTTTCTGAAAGGGAGGAATTGATAGAGGCATTTAACGAACGCCTCCGTAATGACGAAGAAGGGCTCGTTATAAAGAAACATGATATGAAATATAAGCCAAATGTCCGAGATGGAGGCGGTTGTTATAAGATTAAAGCAGAGGTAAAAAAATATATCAATTATATATTTTTGTCATTACAAATTTTCTGAAAGAAATTTGCACATGTTTAGAAAAGAAAATTTTGAAAATTTATGCGATATACATAACGTTTTTTTAACGTATAACATCTTTTTCGAATTTTTACGAGAAAAATTTACATCAAAGAATCTATAATATATTAATATATTAATATATGTGATATATTATGGATAAAATTTAAAAGTAACAATTACTTCTTTGCAGTATTCTGATAATTTGGTACAAGATATAGACCTGATTATACTCGGCGGTTACTACGGAGAGGGCAAATATACTGGAATAATTAAAAGCTTTATGATGGGCGTTGCCGCTCCAACAAGTAATAAAGAAGGAAATCCATCGCGGTTTCTCGCTGTAGTATCCGTAAGCAGTGGCATAGGGGATCAAAAGTTGCATGATCTTCAAACAAAATTTGCATCACATTGGATTAAAGAATGCCCTGAAAATGTTACAGGCCCTAAAGTAAGTTTAATAATTATAATAATTAATTATTATAATTATTTTATATTATCTTATATTCTCATCAGATTTTTCTCAATATTATTTAATATATTTACTAATTAATTTCATTTAGTTTTATTTTTCTCATTATATTTTACAGTGTTATTTGCTTCTATAAAGTACACGGATCTTATTTAAATTATATTCTTTATAGAAGGAACAGCCGGATGTGTGGATTCGGCCGGAAAATTCCGTAATCTTGAAGATACGAGCGACCGAAATGATACGCAGTAATGAATATCCGATTGGATACAGTTTGCGATTTCCTAGAGTTGTAGACATCAGAATGGATAAGCCATGGTATAGTCCATGTACTAGTTCCGAACTTTTGTTATTAGTCAAAGTACGTATACATTATTACTAGATGATAATTATACACAATGCTAAAGTAACTATTAGCATTTATAATACATTAACGCTTACAATTTACAATAATTATAGAATAATTATAGAACTATAGAAATTTCAATTATTATAGAACAAGGGAATGATCCAAAAATTAACCAAGCGGGAAGCTACTTTGTACGATGTAGACGAAGCACCAGTAGCTAAATTACAAAAGACAGTAAGTCGAAATAAATCAATTGAGTATAATGTATACAACGAACAAATAGTACCGCTTACGCGACTATTAGATGGAAAGGAAATTTGTGTAATAAATGGTACCGATGAATTAGCGAAGGAGCAAATTGAAGAAATATTGCAGCAGCATAGCGCAAGAATTGTTCAGAATCCAATGAATACAACTTTTTGCGTGATAGTAGGTAATAACAGAACGGTAAGTTGTTATTATCGCACAGCTTAGGCTTGAATCGTGACGTCTTATAATAAATTAGGGCAAACTATTTTTTCAGATACGAGGGAAGGAAGTAGTAGATAGTGGGAAATACGACGTTGTAACTTTGGATTGGTTTAAACGCGTTACCAATCAATCCAATTGGGCCTCGTTAGGTGACTTTTTGCCGTGGGAATTATTATGTAGCCGAGACAAAACTAAACAACGACTCACGGAGAACTACGACGAATATTATGATAATTTTATTGTTGACGCGGATGAAGAGACTTTGAGACGTTCTTTCGACAAGATTGGGAAACCGGTAATTTCATCGTCCAAAGTATTTGTCATTAAAAATCATTTTACATTATCACACTAATCTAATTTTGCATAAATCATTTAGCTTGCGGATCAGTTTACCGTTGAGCAGGGAAAAAACCTGGATAAGAAATTGTTCAACGGGAATGCGTCACCTTATTCACTGTTTAGAGATATAATTGGATTCTTCGAAAACCAATCGTGTTGTGCTAAATTTAAATTCCGTTTTATGTCAGGTATGATTAAGGATAATATCGATAATTTCGTTACACATATCTTTGTAGAAGATAATGAAACAGATACTGTGAGAAATTTGAAAGTAGATGATCTAACGTCTGTAAAAATTGTTAAATGTAAATGGATCGAGGAATGTTTCCGAAGTGGTCAATTATGCGATATTACAAATTATCTAATTGATTATTAAATGTATTTATAAAATATATGTAAAAATAAATATATATATCGAAAAAGAGTTTCATAATACGAAGAAATGTTACATGTGTATTTTCGACGGAAATTTACGATGTATTCATGGAATCGTTTCAACTCACATTTTCGTGAAGCACTGAGAAACTAGGTACTAGGCGGAGTGACAGTCGGACAGTTCGCTCATTTAACATCTTCCCGTTTCGAAATATTTCTTCTTGACTCGAACCGCCACCCTTACCCATCTCGTTTTATTTCATCGGAATGCGCGCAAAATACGAAGCGAAAGAGACGCAGCTGCGACGTTCCTCTCTCACAAAGCCTGCCATTCAGAGAGATCTCACGTAGATTAGCGCGGAGAAAT
The DNA here is from genome assembly GCA_030586385.1 of Camponotus fellah. Lineage (NCBI taxonomy): Eukaryota > Metazoa > Arthropoda > Insecta > Hymenoptera > Formicidae > Camponotus > Camponotus fellah. The sequence goes on along the minus strand of JAPIVC010000802.1, from coordinate 744,572 downwards.
CGCGAAAAGATTCGAGATATGCATATATCGAAAATGCATAAGATTACGAGTAGGGAACATATATTTTTGTCATCGATATTTGATTTTATCTTCAACCTCTTTCTTATTCTTTTATAAATTTATAATTGTATTATTTGTTTATTTCAAGAATCATTATATTATTCTAAAAAAATTTGACTGCAAAAATGCAATAAAAATAAAAAGAGAAATATGTGAGATTTTTATAGATAGTTATAGATGATGTAAAGTGACCATTCCTCTTAAGAAGTTATTAATTAATTAATGACTGAACTTTTTTTAATTTTGCTTTATACGTTGTTTTATTCAGTGAATATACACACATTCATTGAATAAAATCAAATAAAATTTTAAAAAATACTGAAGGAAAATTATAAATATACATGTAGGATCTACCAAAAGAATCCTGATTCACGTGATTGAAAATATATACGCATCGGTTAGGCCAAGCATCCATCTCGTTAGCAACGAGGAGGTGTCTCTAGTCAGGTCAGTATAAATAATATATGAATATGACTGACGTTCTGCCCGCGCAAGATCTACTTATAGACTCTTCACCTACAGATGGGACACGTATTAATCGAGTTTCAGATTTTCGGAGCGTGCGACCAGGCGTGTCACTCTTGCAGTATGTCGAATTTATTCATAGAATCTCTAACCAGCCAGTTGCCAATTATACTATAGAGTTACTCGTAACCGTTGTCTATTGCGCTTGATGATAACGTATGATGACGTATGTAATAACAACACGATTCATACCCCATAAATCATCAATACATATAATTCGATAGATTGTACTCTAATTGAATATACATCGCGCTGAAGCTCTTTCTTTGACTATGATAATAATATGATTTTTATTTTTAAAAACAAATTCGGCTTTAAAATATTTGTTTCGAATACCCTTTTTTTACGTTTTTCAAAGCTATCACATCTAACATCCCCTTATAAATAGCAATAGAAAATGCACAAATAGAATTTTCAATTGTACGCAATTTTGTATTTTCTTTTCGTATAATTTACTGCATTTATTCTTTGACGCATTATCAGTAGTTGAATAAATCGTAAAAGTGTCTCGCTAGAAAATAGAGGCAAATAATTACCTATTTTAGATGATAGATCTTACAATAATCAAAAGGCTTCGTTTTTTTTTCTTAATTTGAATTTCTTCTAATACAGCAACGATTCTTCGCACAATTGTCTTTATTATATTCATTTGCAATCACAGGTACCATACAATCATCTCTCTCATCTTGCGATCTATTGAAAAATTATAAAGTTTATATAATCGACATAATGTACAAGATCAATAGTACGATTAAAAATGTTCTACATTAAAATATATAAACACAATCTTTAATGCAAATTTAACTGAAAAATAATAAAAACTTACAATCGCGTTGGCTTGCTACATCCACATGAATAACGTATATTTCGCACCCTTTATTGGACATGAAAAATATAAATGACTGTCGTTTTAATAATAGCACGACTTTATTTCCTAGTTTATTTTGTATGAGAAATTTTTAAAAGAAAAACGATGTAATAAGAGAGAAATTCTTTAAAATTAAATATGTATATTGAAAAATTTATTTTGATTGATTGCACAAATATTTGGCTTTGACAGATCTTTAAATTATTTCTATTTCTTTAATGTTAATATTTTATAGACACAAACTAATAATACTTTTAAATTGACAAAGTGCACAAGATTTTCATCAACTTACCCTTTTGCGCATCCGCATCTGTCCGGTCGTCTAATGCATAGAAATTAATTGCATATTATTAATTTTAGTAATATCGTAATTATCATATAAATAATCATGAAACGTTCATCGCCTCGTGATATCTTTGTCGAGCATATGACTTTCGGCGTGTTTATACATATTACACGCTTCTTTAGATTGCATGATATACGCTAAACATGCTTCATAATAAATAAAGCGTTCTACTGAAATAAAAGCTCTTTAGGAAGACGCGCGTGACTCACTTTTCGCTTTCCTGCCTCAGTAATTCTCTCATTCTGGCGCCGCAAACACAACTTTTCTCACTGTCGGACAAAAACAGGATTATTTCTGACATCATTATTCGTCGTTTTGGTTTAGTTCGGTCCCATATGTTGAAGACGCTCACTTTTCTTTCAAGAAGCCGACATAAAGGAATAGTATCCCCGTAAAACCGATAATGAATTTTCCAAGGTACCAAGCAAAATCGGTCGTGCAATGAGGCATTGCAAAATATTCCGAATCATCGAATCAAGAGCTCAATTCACTTGATATATTTTTCAATATTTAAATAAGATTATTGACATTTTATTTTTTCACGCTTCGACCATGTTACAAAAAGCGTATACGGAAACAAATGATAAATTTGCCTTTCACGCGTGTCAAAAATCTTGCAAAATTTTACACGCTATCTAATTTATTCGTTTTCGTAAACTGGCATTTCGTTCAATGTATTTTATGATTCAGTATGACGTGTGTAACACGTGTCATTTCTTGTAGTGACATTGCAGGCGACGTTTCCTTAGCGAAAATTTGATACGAAGCCATAGCGTGTCGCATCCTTGCAAGCTTTAATTTTAACTGTAAAAAGGAAAAATGAAGAAGCTTTTATATCAAAAGAAACTTTTATATTAAATCATTCATATTAAAAGCGAAATGTATTATTTACTTTCAATCGATTGTTTCGTGGTCGATGTCTTTTCAAAGAAATCGTCTAAGACACGTGTCGCGATTTGGATATTTGGAGGTGTAACATCGCGTCTCAGAGCTTCTTCGTGGTTCCTACCAAAGCGAAACTAAGGCGAGAAAGATGTTGAATGACCTGTCAACATATTTGCCGTCTTGACAACACCCTCAGGCTGAACTGTCCAGGAGCGAGGGAAAAAGGAAAAAGCGTTCACGAGATGACACCCCTTCGTTCCACGCTCATTAGGATGAATTCCTCGGTCACGTGTCACGCGTGCTTACTGGCATATGTAAATTTAAATCTGTCTAACTGTACGATTTTAGGGCGACGAAAAAAATGATGTGAAAAAAGCATGTTATACAGAAGATTTCTTATATACCGTTTAATTTATAATCAAACGATAAAGAATTGTATAATCAAGAGAATATAATTGATAGAAAAATTAAAAAATTAATTTTAAAAAAATAGCAACTTAGGTTTCTGTAAGTTATATGTTAAATTTTTAGTGAGCTAAAGTTAGAAATTTTATGGAAAATAATTTACATTTTCTTTCAGTGATAAAGTCAAGTACATTTCTGTAGAGGAAGAATAAAATTTAGTTACACTAACATATTTAACATCACCCGGCAAAATTAGCTGTCATACACACGCTCGAAATAATAGTGCAATCTCTTTCGTTTTCTTTTATTCACACATCGTGTTGTTCATTGCAAAAATAGAAGGCAGACAATCTCGTTCTAACAACGTTGTACACCAGCAGCTGCAACCATATGGCATTCTTTCTGTGATCTTGCTCTAAGAGCTCGTTAATACGATCCTCTCGGATGTTGCCAACACACAGTTAATATTAGTTTCGAGTATGTTTTCTTAATGTATGAATGACACCGCCGACTTCCACCAGGGTCTTCTTCGATAACCACCTGGTTAACATCCTGCATACTTAATGTTATTTCTACAAAGATATTTTGAATCGATTTGCTGAATCTTAATTGTGTCGTTTTTCTCTCTGAACAAGATTAAATAAAAATATTTGTTACCCGGCAAGAATAAATTAATAACATGTATAATAAATATATAAATACGAATAAAATTAAATAGTAAGTTGGGATTAAATATAAAAATTATTCTAGAACAAAGATATTAGCTTTTTCCAAGCAATTGTGAAAAATAAAAAATGAATGATTTCTTAATTTAAAATTAATTAATTCGTCAATTATAAACTTTGTTAAACCTTGTTATATATGTACCTGTGCGTGTACATGTGCCAACCTTCAAATCTGACGAATCATCGATATGTTTCCATCACGTAGACTCTAATCAAAGAAGCTAGTACATTAAGGATTCTTCTTTAGAGTTACTCATAACAAGAAGATGAAGAGAAACATAGTGGTCCATTGGTTCGCAGCCGGCGAAAGCGGCGGAGTTTCTTGAGCTTTCGAGCCAATGGAAACACGTCGGCTCTCTAAAAATACATTTTGAATCAGTAGGAGGAGATGAACAACACACCTCCTTTACAGAGAGATACAAGAAGTATTCTTACAAGTATATATCTCTCCCAGAGTAGGACATCACGGTAACTCAGTCGATTCACCCGAGAAGAGTTAAACGGATACAATAAGCTACAATTAACTTGAATCAAGATATCATATGTCTCGTCGCGATCTATATAATCGGAGATTGTTACTTAAATAAACAAAACTATCTTGGAAAGATACAAATATTCGTGCAAAAAACGATATGTGCAAAATTCATTGTGCTATTTAAAAACCGATACAATTGATAAGACAACTATGTAATGATAAAAAAATCGATTAAAACATCATTGTGTATAAACGGAATAAAATTTACAACATGTAGAATGCTTCAAATATAACTTATTCAGAGGAGCAATCAGTTTTTAAAACTAAGCGAATTTTACACGATATCCTTATCGATAAATCTTCGTGCGCGATTTTGCACGGCGAAACAAACATTGTATTTAAAACATTGATTACGTATTAAATAATTAGCGCAAAATTAACGTTTCAATTGTTCATTGTTGGCTAAGTAATTCTGAATTCAAACTGATATATTGCAACAACTAAATATATATATGTTATTCGAGAAATAATATAAGAATCAGAATGAAAACTGGCGGAGGCACTTCAAATCGTTTAAATCATCCGATCATGGAGCAACGCTTAAGAAGTCCCAAGTGCGCGAGATGTCGAAATCATGGTGTAATATCCGGTTTGAAGGGTCACAAGAGGTCCTGCGCGTGGAAGGATTGTCGATGTCCCTGTTGTCTGTTAGTCGTCGAGAGACAGCGAGTGATGGCAGCGCAAGTTGCTCTGCGTAGGCAACAACAAGCGCAAGGTGACAATCTTCATCTATCCTCGGCGAATAAGGTATCAACAGACACCACAAATTCTCCTTATTATATTAAAGCGAAATACGACGAGCCGGACGCTGCCTGTATTGGTAGAAGAGCCAAAAATTTTCAAAGGCATCATTTACACTTTACACAGACGAGTATCAGCGTGACGCAGGGTTTCTACGGATTAAATGCTGTACATAATTTACCTGGCGCATGTAAGTATTTATATTCTTATAAATATCTCATTCGTATCGATATTTTTCTAAATTTTGTACATACATTTTATTTCGTCGAAAATAATTTTAATATTAATTTTTCAAATATTATCGATCTATATATCGATGTAAATATCGATATATAGATCGATAATATTTGAAAAATTAATATTAAGTGATATTTCAAATATATGAGACTACCCCTTAAGACTTTATAAACTATCTAATAAATTGAATTTTATATTAATAAAAATTTAATAGATAGCTCAATTATGTAGCTGACTTTAATATTTCAGTATCCAAAGAAAAGAATTTTTTTAAATTTGTTTTGTGCTATATGCACACATTATATATAGGGTATATAATGTATTTCATAAATGTTTTCTTTACATCATAAATATTGTCTAATTATTGATGTATATAGCTTAATCAATATACAATTTGATTAAATCGTTCATATTGAAATATAAATATTGCAATGTATCACAAACTTTATATATATAATTTTATAATATTAATTTTTATCTTTTTTATTTTAACATAAACATATATTTAACAATTTAATAAAAAATATAAATTTTCATTTTGATGTATGAATTGTCGATAGACGTTATTTTATAATTACTTACAAAGGACTGTTTGCACATTTCAGTATCAGGGCATCCGCGTTTGTTGACTTTATCCTCCCTCGGATGCGATCAGAAACAAGAAGCTGAACCCACATTGAAAGTACAATCTTTCCATTCTGCATATCCAACAATTCCCTGGTTCAATGAGGTAACGCAATCGTATATAACGGATGGGGAATTGAATAATTTTATTTCTACGAGAGATTTGCAGGATTGTCCTACTACAAACAATGAATCTTGTTTAGAAAAGAAAGCACCAATTTCGTTCAGCGTGGAATCTATTATCGGTACAAAATGATATCCCGATATCCACATTTTAATCGTTTGAGCATGGAGATGCTAACAAGTTCTCTGACAATTCGATTTGATCTGAGAATAGCACTCTATACATAACGACAATGTGCGACTATCGGGAATTGAGTAGCCGTTAATATAAGATATATACAATGCTGTATAGTACTGAATAATGTTAAATTTTGAATAAAATCGAAAAAATAATAACGTTTTCATACTTAAATGATTAATCGCGATAATAAAAATATAAATCAAACAATTGTACAATTGTACAATTATTTAATAGCAATACATATTTGATCGTTTTTCTTACATATTGTAATAAGAATTTTTTATATTGTCTATATATATAAAAGAAAATTTTAACAATACTTATATAGAATTTATTGTTTTATATATAAATACCAACTCTAGCAAACACATTGAATATATTTATAGCAATAACAATGCAAAATGTTATATATGTACGTTCCATATCTTTTTGATATGGCCAAACTGAGCATTAACGATATGCATATCGTCAATTAGAAATTATAAATTATGCGACATCGTAATAGATATGTCATTATTTAAGACATGATTACTTATTGCTTTCAAGTGTTTTGCTGCAATGTTTCATGTATACATCCATTTCAGAAAAGTCAGACAAAGTATTATAAATAATTTCATATAAAACACATGACCACTGCTTTTCTAGAAACTGTAACTTTTGTATGGCATTTATAGTGAGATTGATTAAATTTAGAAAGTGCATTTTTCCTTTGTGTCTCCAGATAAGATCTTCCTATAAACAAATTGTAAAAATATTCCAATCTCAAAACATTAACGTTTATATTATTAGTATGTACACAAATATATATTTTAACTTGTAAAGTTTAGTATAAAGAATTTTATGATATCAAAAATACTGACACGTGTATTTTTCTTACCTGCGTTACATTTCCCTTTCTCCATTGTAATGCTTCCTTGGCAACAACACTTCTAAGCGCTGGATCACAGTTGAACAGAAATTGTTTGGCAGTAATCTGTTGTCCGTTTTGCTTTTGCACTTTTTCTAAATGAAGTCTTTGTAATAAAGGTTGTAATAAAGAATCTGGCAGTGAACACATTACTATATCTATAAGACCGGCATATTCCTGATTTGCAAGTTCAATCTCTTCAGCTGTAATCTATAAAAATATTAAATTTTAATTTTATTGTAAGCCAAAAATAATATGCATATATATTTAAATATATATATTGTACCTCTTTGCCATTGATCATTGCAAGTCCCCAATGAGCTAATCGAAATATAGCATACATTTTCCAATTCTTAGACACAACGGGATTTCCAGTATCTATCTGTATACTGGTTAATCCCTGTACTTCGGCTAAAGCATTCAATTGGCCAAGAAGATTGATGTTAGTTTCTTTAAAAGTGAAATGTTCTGCATGAGGAAATCTATTTTTTAATTTGCTTAAAACTTTTGCCACGTCATTAAATTGTACATAATTAAATTTTACAACATTAACATCCTGAGCCTTTGATATATCCCAAGTTTTATCTATAAAGCGTAAAGCACCTTGACCATAAATGTTCAAGCATCGACCGACAATTTCTATTAAATAGTCGCCGCCTAGAAAAATATCCTATCTAGTATTACATTTTAAACAAATGTATATTTTTGAGAAATTTAAATAATTGTTTTAACCTACCCTGTTCTCTCTCTTTAGGTGGTACTTGTTGAGGAGGTGGACTTGGTGGAGCAAGGGCTCTAAATTTCGCTCTAGCTGTCGCAGCTCTATTGCTTTTGTAATATACTACTTTCTTTGCTTGAGCACTTTTAATTCTATTTTTATCTTTATCGAATTCATGAGATTTATGAACTGCATTCTTAGAAATCGATGAAGTGCTGGAATCGCTTAACAATGACTTACAACTATCTAAACTACTCTTTGAACTTAAGGAACAATATCCAGAAGAATTTATAGTTGATTTCGATTGGCAATCGCTCTGTCCATCTTGATTATTAAATACTTTCATATTTTGAACCAATCTGTTATTTAAGCTTTTATTTTCATTTATTGTATTGTATTTTAAAGATTTCTGAGTTGTAGTAAATGTTGTCTTATCGTATATATGATTTTCATTATCCTCATCATTGAAATTTTCTGTAGTAACCACATCTTTTGCCACAGTGAATTTTTTACAAATAGTAGACTTGTCATACTCTGTAGACAAGTTACAATTATTAGGAGTAAACAGATGACATCTTAAACCACTTTTTAAACTTTCATGACTTTCTGAACTGTCTGATTCGCTATCCGATGTGTTCTCTATGTCACCAAACATTTTTGTTTTACAAATATTTTCTTTATCATCCTTAGACAATCTATCCTCGAATTTATTACTAGTTAAGCTATCTACTATCGAACCTAATATGGGTGGAAGTTTAAATTCCAAAGGATATGATTTAGATGTATCCTCTAATTTAAATAAGTTATCACTGGAATTGCTTCTCTTTTTTATATGTATCTTTCTTGCTTCCACATTTTCATTTATCGATGTTAGACTACCAAAGCCTTTTATTTTAGCTTTATCTAAACTCTTTGGATTTATAGCATGATATTTATTAGAGCTTTGTATACGTAGTACATTAGTATTGTTGCTTGTATCATTGTTTGTTGCTTTATTGGAATTATGAGAAACTTTGGTTCTAGATCTAAGAAGTTCCCAATTTGTTTTAGCATTTGATATTACTTCTTCTCTACGTACATTCATGCAAACCTGTGCACTAAGATCAAGAAATGCTGAATTAGATTGTTCCTTAGAGAATCTCCAAGCCATTGCTGTTCTTCGAATTTGTTCACTAATTTGCATTGTTGATAAAAGTTGTAGATTTGGCAAATATGACACGAGGAAAGAGATATAATCAGTATTTAAAGTTACTGGATTGCCATCTATTGTTATTTCTTTAATTTGTAAAGCTTTTGCAAGGCTACTCATATCTTCAATTCTGAAATATTAATTATACAACTATATACAATATTATACAATAAATAATCTTAAATATTTAATCTTAAATATTTTTCTTGGATTTAAAAAAAGATATATAGAACTTAGATAATCTTTCCAGGAAGATTCCTTTTACATTTTTCATTTTTTTTAAATTTAATTTAAATTTAATTGTATTATAGGGATAAACAAAAATAAATCTTATAAGTACAAATATATGTAAAACCAAATTGAATAAAGCTTTTGCTACTAATTAAAAACATAATTATCTTTAAAATTACTTACTTATGAATATCATTGTTGCTCAAATATAATTTCTGTAATTGTGGTGTTTCACCAAATCCTAACAATTTTTTTAATTTATTTCGCCGCAGATTCAGCTCCTTTAATGCAGTTAAGCCTTGAAAGTCATTGCAACCTATAGTTTTAATATTATTTCCTGCCAAATTGAGTACTTTCAACAATAATAAATCCTCTAGACCAGTTACTTGTTGAATTTGATTGCCATGCAAATCCAAAACTTCAAGTTTGAAAAGTTGTTTTAAACCTTCAATTTTTTTGATTCTATTTTTTCCTATTAAAAGCACTCTTAGATTTTCTAAAAGGCCGAGATTGCATACTTTCTCAATTTGATTATCATATAAATCAAGAAATACGAGCTTTGTTAATTGAGAGAAGTTAAAACTCTCAATCTTAGTCAAAAGATTATGCTGAAGGGACATCAATCGCAATTTTGGCTCCCCAATCACATTAGGAAATGTTGTCAAACCTCGCCTATCGAGACATATTCTGTCAGGGTTCTTTTCTCTTTCAGCAGGAGTTCTTGATGCCACAATTGTTCTAGTTTCTCCTGTCCATTGTAATGTGACCATATCGCATCCTTCAGTTTCTCCATGTTCAATCTCAAATTGAGTTCCAGCAGAACTATTAAACCAATAATTTTAATTTTACAAATGCTTTAGATAATTTATAGTTAAAATTTATAGTTTAAATTAAATGAAATTAATTGCTCTTATCCCTAATTACCTAAGTGAATTATAAGAACGTTTTGATAACTTGGGAGGTATTGGTGCACCTGGTAAAATTGGTAAAGCAGCTGCTATTGTCAAGAATTGATTTTCCTCTGGATTGTTACCTCGAATAGTTGATTTACCTTTCACATCAAATGATACTTTTCTCGTCTGTAAGAAATCAAGCTTATAGATCGTTATAGAATATCATAGTAGAAACGAGCAGGTTATAATAATCCATTACATATTTTATATGATAATTGGAGAAAAATATCCAAAAAATTGTTATCTGTATTTAACAGAACTGTATTAATTCGAAAGTTACAAATTATTTTAAATTATAGTTATTTTAAATTATTATATCGAAAGCATACGATTCTTACCCGCGTTGTATTATTGCCCAATGGCATTACATAACCGAGCATAAAAGTGTAATTAACCCATCAATGGATGTATGTTTTATATTTGAAAGTATCTCACATCTTCGCGATGTAGCCTAAGATTATTAATTACATGTCATAGTTAAATCTCCTCGACCCAAAATGTCGATAGAAATAATATTTCTTGTTTGTCATTGCGCACTCGTGTTGATACATGTGTCAAATATGACATAAGACTGATGTTTTCTAGGGAATTTTTTGAATCGCCATTTTAAAGTTGTCATTCTTTTCACGCTGTTATGGCTAGGGATTTTTCGAATTGTGATTTTAAGTTGTCATCTTTTTTCGCAAGTGACTAGGGGAAAACGAGCAGCCTTCCCAAAATTTTGTGATCTTATATCTAACCTATATTATATCTAACCTATAGAGAATAATGTTATTATTAAAAAACTGTAAAAAATAAAATCGTTGACGTTAAATACTGTTAAAAGAAAAATTACAATATTATTTAGAATGAATATTTCCACAATTTGCCGGCTTTTTAATTTTTCAAAAAATTCTATAATACCGATTCAATATACAATACAAACCAAAAATTATGCTAAGTCAGGTAAATCAATTATCATTGCATCAATGTATTTCAAAAAAAATTGGCAACTGAAATTTTATTAATTATAATTATTTGTTGTAACTTTACTAATAACTGTATTAAATATTATACATTAAATTTAAATTATAAATATACAATTTAAAATAATACTTTTCTTTTACAGTAATACATACAGGATCAAGAAAACCACTAAAGAAGGCGGAGAAGAAAATATTACCTGTGGAAAAAGATGTTAACAGGCTCCTGACTTATGTGTGTGGTACAAATCTCTATAAAGAAGGGGGAGAAGATGTTAAGATAAAGCCAGATTCTGAATATCCCAGTTGGTTATGGAATATTAGAACTGATCGTCCACTTACTTTAGAAGAATTAGATCCAAATACAAAACAATATTGGAGAAAGTTGAGATTACTTGGATTAAGAAGAAATAATAAACAGAACAAAACTAGAAAATTCTAATATTATATATAATTCTATATATTATATATACATATAAATATAGTTTTAACAATGCTGAGTATTGTTCCTTTTATATTGTAAATTAACATAAAAGATGCATTAAATAATAAATAAGAATAAGATTATATTACATTTATTATTTATTAAAGCCTGCCTGCATCAGAAGAAAAATTAATCATTTGATAAAAATTGCAAGCACAGATTATATTACTTATCACTATGAGTGAGTAGGAGAAAAGATTACTGTTTGAATCATCCATTTGAAGGATGATTGAGAATGATAAAGATTTTAAAAGGATAAGCACCTTATAAATACACGAATAAGCTTTTTCGTTCTAATCAGTCTCGCGCTGCAAAGAATAGATTCGTCATTAATGATAAATTGGGCGTTGTCCTGTATCACTTATAAGAAAGCGATATGATATCAAAATTCTCGTAATTGAACTTATTTGTTTTCCAAAGTTTCCAAGATGTAACTATGAATCAAAATTGCGCGAATTGAGTCTATATAAGCGTATGCAGAGCATAATTTATTGTATCTTATCTGTAAAAAAATCAATAATATTATTATCGCTATTATTTAAAAGTGATATCGAGGTACATCGATAAAAGAAAAATCGTATTTGACAGCCTGGTGATTGAGAATCAAAGGTAATTAACTTCTACATAATTTTCATCGTTCATGCTACTCATCCAAAGATTAATTGATTTAAGCTACAATCAAATATTCAAAATTTGATATATTTAAATATAATCCCGTGACAATTTTTAAATCCCAAACTATATATATTTAATTTATATATATATTTATTATATATATTTAATTATATATATATTTAATTTATATCTTTATCAAAATGTATTCGCGTCTTCTCGAAATTATTTTTAATCTCTACGTTTAAAAATTATGTTATATGATCTTTTATGTAAAAAAAACCGCGTTAATTGTATTGTACACTCATTTATGTTTTTAGGCATGCATATGATCAATAATATGTCACCTACATCTCTGTTTATAATTATTATACATATTTTTCATCATTATTTCATACACTGTTATAAAAGTGTCATGTGTAATTTGTATCTTCATTCGTGGATAATTTATTGAATTATTGTTCAATGATGCGAGATAGAGTGGAAGCTTAATGTAATGAATACTGTAAATATATTCGATAATTAATATCTCGCACTTTCTTGTCACAGAATATTTGCGTAGCAGGAATTTATACCAACGTAATACAGATTTTATAAAAACAAAATGGTGTAAAAAAATATAAGAAATAATAGCGTTTTTATTCGAAATTAAATTAATTATTATATAGTTTAAATTATTATAATAGTAACTTTATATCTATTCATGAATATCTTTTTTTGAATTTTTAATAAACTATTTGTGTAACGTTAACCACATTAGACTCTTATTGCCAATGATGTTATTTATATTTAATTTTATATTTGTTGAGTCTGACATCTTTAACTAATTTATTATAATAGTAACGTTTTTATTCGAAATTAAATTAATTATGTAATTAAATTAATTATATAATGTATAATAATTAATTATGTAATATAAATAGATTTGTCAAGATTATATTAATTAAATAAATCAAAGACGTTTTATTATTATTTACTAATCGAACGCTATATATCCAGCCCCTCAAAAAAAAAAAATAATATGCATTAATCAATTATGATAATATACATATCATTTTAAAATTTTAGAAATATACATTGAAATAACTATTATAGTTATTATAATTATATATCCAAACTGTAAAAGCTGAATCAGTTTTCCGATTCTTTTGTACATAGAATTAAAAGATATCCGAAGAAAAAATAGAGAGAAATAAAGCTGTAAAATATATAAAAAGAAACACATAAGAAATAATAATCACCCTTATACTTGATGAGCAGCATAGCTGTTCGGATCAGCTCAGTAGATTTGTAGAATCAAGTGTTCAACAAAGTTAAATATATAATAACGTTAATAATAATGTTATATAATAACGTTGCACCTGTATGTTTTCGAAAATTCTTGATGGCACTAATGTATATGTATATTTTTTCATATACTTGAATGAATTGTATTAACATTAATCATGACCAAACAAACGAAAAAGACGCATTATTTTTCGACAGAAAATATATATATATCTTGTGTGTGAATAAAATTTTGATATTACGTTGCTGCGTATTATCGAAGGAATCGATCCTGATTACAAGGTAAAGACAATATGTATCCTAATGATCAATTTATCTCGTGCAAAAATAGATAATTTTCGAAAAGTAAAATTTGGCGATTATAAGAGAGATAATTATAACAAATATTTCATTAAATATACACAGATGCGAGTATTTATATGTAACAATATTCCTAACATTTAAAAAATGTATAACATTGTCTTATTCAAATTTACATTTAATTTGCAGATGAATTGTTGGACATTCATTTTCGCTTTGGCTGCTTTGGTTTCGGCTGCCCATTCAGAGAGTAAGATCAATCAAAAGGAGAGATTTGATTCTCTTTCACAACGTTCACTGATAACATTTTTCTTTCCGCAGAAAAGATTGTATGTTATTTCGGGAGCTGGGCTGTTTATCGACCTTCAGATGGCAAATTTGACATCTCTGATATTCAACCAGAGCTTTGCACCCATTTCATCTATTCCTTTGTTGGTCTTTCCACGGACGGCAATGTCAAAGTTCTGGATGAATGGCTAGATCTTCCCGACAATTGGGGTAAGGATGCTTTCGGCAGATTCAACAAGCTTCGGGAACAGAATCCGGGGATTAAGACGCTCATCGCCATCGGTGGATGGAACGAGGGATCTACCAAGTACTCCCAGATCGTCGCCAATCCGACCCTTCGCGCAAAATTTGTCAACAGTATCGTTCAATTCACACTGAAACATCGTTTCGATGGGTTCGATCTTGATTGGGAGTATCCCAACCAACGTGGTGGCAAGCCAGAGGATGTGCAAAACTTTGTAAAATTACTTCAGGAACTGAGACCTGAATTCGATAAACACAAACTTCTTCTCACCGCTGCTGTCGCCGCTGCTGAGCCTTCTGCTTCTCTATCCTATGATATCCCTGCAATATCCAAATATTTGGATTTCATCAACGTTATGACGTATGATCTTTATGGTCCTTGGGACAAAACAACTGGTCTTAATGCTCCGCTTTATTCGGGTCATGGCTCGTTTGAGCTTAAACTCAACGTTGTAAATATCGCCTTCTTCTTGTATATCGGATATTATAAATTATCGAATATTAAAGTTGTTAAGCGTGATGAATAAGCACTCTAAAAAAAAATATCTTCTTCTCATAGGATGCATGCGTACGCTACTGGTTGAAAAGTGGTTGTCCGCCTGAGAAGCTGATCGTCGGTATACCATCCTATGGCAGGACATTTACTCTCGCCGATAAAAACCAGTACGGTCTTGGATCTCCTGCCAGGGGACCTGGTACTGCCGGTCCGTACACTCGTGAGGCTGGAATGCTGGGCTACAATGAGATATGCGTTTTGATAAAAGAGGGTGGATGGACGATTACTCGTTCTGAAGGGCATGACGTTCCATATGCTTTCAAGAACGATCAATGGATTGGCTACGACGATGTAACGTAAGTGATCTTTTTGTTAATTATTTTAGATGATTCTTTCCTAGTGTATTCCTTTATAATTCACGTAACGAGATTTCTCTTTGATTTATTTGTGTGCCAGAAGAGAGTAATGTTCAATAGCTGTAGTATGTATTAATTATTTTGCAGTTCTCTTAATGAAAAGGCGAATTATATCAATTCCCTTAATCTTGGTGGTGCGATGATATGGAGTATCGAGACCGATGATTTTCGTGGCAATTGCGGTGAAAAGTATCCTCTATTGAAAACATTGAATGCCAAACTGAGAGGAAAAGTAATCCCAATAGAACCACCTAAGCCAACGGAATCGCCTAAAGAGACAAATCCGCCTAAACCATCAACTGTACAACCAACACAACCACCAGCGACTGCTCCTCCTAATGGTATTTGTAAGAAAGTTGGCTATGTCCGTGATAAAGAAGACTGCAACGTATTCTATCACTGCATAGATATCAATGGCACTTACAAAATAGACAAATTTAATTGCCCAAATGGATTAGCCTTCGATGACAAGAGTAACATTTGCAATTATAAACAATTCGTTGATGGTTGCAATTAACGATAATAAACTGCCTTATAATGCTTCTATCTATTACATGGTGAGCAATATCATATAATAAACAAATATATATATACATACACACATGATCTGTATTACTTATATAAATATATAATCGTTAAATTCATATTTCACTTCTATTTTTTCTCGCGCTGTTTATAAAAAATATAAAAGAGAAGCTATTATTTCCATTATATATATATATATATATATATATATATATATATATATATATTAGAATAATCATAATAGTACTATGCTAAACATAAAATAAAAAACATAATTGTGAGCATTTTTTTTCTATTATTGTAAATATATTGCACTTAAAGCAATGAATATAACATGACGAATAAAGAATATAAATTTTAATTTAAAATTAAATTCTTTCTTGGTACTTACAATAAAATGTCTATATATATGTTGTAAAATATCAGAAGAACAATACTTCTATTATTATACATTAGCATTGCACATATTGTGGCTGATCACATGATTCTGTAAGTGTGTTGAATATTAATCCTGATTCACAATAATATGCCATTGGTATGCCCTGATCGTATTCGCAACGGTAAAACTTGCCGCAGTTAAATGGATCTCTCAAGTAGCCTTGCTTCATGCAATTTGGTAAGAGAGGGACTGTTGGAATAGTTGGAAAAGCGTGTAAAGCAGGATCTATGGGGGCCAGTTGATCTATAGGTGATATCTCCTTAGAATTCAATTCGTGTACTTCTATGAATTTTTTATCTGCTACATATTTGCTATATATTTGCACAGAACATATCAAAAGCCAAAATGTGCAATAAAATATGCGCCACATCTGTAACACAGTTCAATAATAATTAAAATTGCAATAGCAAAAGTTTTTAACTATCATTATTTGATTTGGCAGTTTCTATTACAGAATATTCAAGAGAAATAAAGATCTTTATATATAACAAGATATACTCACTTTATACGAATTTATAAATAATTATGTAATTATATCTGATGTATATATGTATATGTGTGTCTCTTGCACATATACAGACACACTTTTTGGTACAATTGCACACTAATTATAAGAAATACAAGTATACTATATAAGACTATACTATACTATATAAGACTAACGTTCGCGATGAACTGATATTTTAATCTTGGAAAGCTCATATTTATGTGCAAAAAAGTAACTATCCCGATGAAACGGGAAATACAATTTCTACTAAATTGATGCGCAATATATTGTGTTATTTACATAACAGTATACATAGAACTGTTTACTCTTATATTATGCTGAATAAACAAATCGTGTTTTTTATTTCTAAAGTAGATATCAACTTAATGGTAGCGTGATTGATAATTCCATTAAAATGTGATTCATAAGGTTATTTTACTGACCTATGCCAAGGTGAAGATATCTATTTGATAGTTAGTTTAAAGTGCACAATTTGCTTATTTATAAAGATAAATTTCTTATTTATGACAAAAATGATAGATGATGAATATTGAAAAAAATATTATATACATGTAACAAGCATAAGCTTTAATTAAATGAAAAGTATTTAAAAACTTAGCCAATCAAAGATTTCAAAAGAGAGAACATGAGAAAAATACAATCATATCAATAATGATAAAGAGGAAAAAATGGCAATTTATTTAGTTGAAAGAAGATAATGGAAAGTATCATTATTTTGTACTATTTTCTTAATATTGTCATCAAATATAAGGTGCCTCGAGTCTATACTTTGATGTATTCTCGTTTAAAGTAAAATAATATATTATATACTTATATATTAAAGAAGAAAAGAAAAAAAAAGAAAAGAACAAGTACAGAAAATAGTAAGAAACAGTAGTTTTCTATTGTAACAATTATAAATTGATAATATGGATTAAAGACATACCTATTTTTTATCTTTTATTATTATCTCTATTATTATCTTCAAGTAGAATTAAAATCAAATAATTAAATTTATAGCAAAAAGCTTTCTTCTTATCTTACGTATTGAGATACATCAGGGAATTGCGCAACATAACTATATTTTCCTTTTGGCTCTTGAATTTTTGTACGATTAGACTTAATTGGTAAAACATTCACTATATTTGTTGTAAGTTCTACGGGCCTAAGAGATCCAAAGAAATCTGTTACTGGCACTTTATCTGGATCTCTTCTAAATAAATCTCTTCTCACACCAACTGTAGATAAACAATAATCTCTCGGACACACTTTTAACTGAAAAAAGAAAATAGTAAACCTTAAAGCAATATAGCAAAAAGATTAGAATCTAATGTTAAAGCAAGATGCTTACAAATTCACCCAATGTTTTAGTACTAGATGGTTCTACTTTTTCCAAAAAGTTTAACGCATAATAAGTATATCGATCTATAATGTAAACTCCAATGGCAGGATCCACATGATGCTACAAGTATATATATGAATTCAAAGACATTATTCTGGTGTCTTACAATGGTGTATAATTGCAACAATATAACTTGTTACTTACAGAAAGCGAATCTTCCCCTACTAAACTTGAAGCGACTGCTAATATATTTGGGGAATAAAACTTCTCATACATTGAACTCGCTTGACAAGTGTCAACCACAAATAGAATTTCGTGATATCTCCGTTTTTGCCACATTTGTTCTAATGCATCTCCCAACTCTTGACTAGTGATTTCCTCAGAATCTTGAAACTTTAGGAATCCATTACCACCATGGCCAGTTAAATAAATCAAGATGTTTGAACCTTCATCTGTTAATAGTTTCTTAGATCTAGGAGTTTCCTCCGCTAAGCGACCAGTCAATAATCTTACAAAATTTTCTACCGTTACTTCGTAACCTCTATAGTCAACTTCTACATCATCTCCATAAACATTAATATGTTGCTTAATATTGTTAAAAACAGTCGCTGGTCTAGGATTTCTAGGATTGCAAGCCATATCATCGGCTATCATAAGAATGATTTGCGAATCTGGTATCCCCAATCGTTTAACACTGCGATAGATAGATAAAACATTCGCGACGTGTCGATAGTTAAACCAGAAACGTGATGTATCGACCAAAACCGCCCAATTATTGGAATGTTCAGTTTTTGCAAAGTTTTCTGGTATCTGTAAATTTAATAAATCAATGTTAACAAAGAATAATAAATAAATATTAACGAATAAAATTCTGTTAATTTAATAAAAGAGATATATACCTCCCACGTGTAACACGATATTAAAAATGAAATCAATATCGTCGTACAAGATATTATATACATTTCGATGTGTTTATGAAATCTACGCACAATGTGAGGTTATTTTTCAATCGTATAAACTACAACTGTCATAAATCTTTTATATTTATATCATTGTTTAAAAAACATTTTATTTTTTCACCGCATATTTTTAAATGTCATACTTGACGGATGGCTTGTCATTCTGCTTTTAACAAATTTAAGAGACGAACGCGGAGAAATCTAATCTAATTTAATTTAACCTAACCTAACCGAAAGGAATACAAGAAGTCAAGAGCGTCCCGGCATTTCAGTTCATTTTTCACTCCATTATGGAAGATTCGCATTGCACATATCTGACGTTCGATGACCAATAGAAAGCGTGGATTCTAATTACGTCACTTTTAACCCTAGAGAAGACACTTTCCTATTGGATGTTGTAAATCGGACCCGAATGGTTCGGGATCACGTGGTTCGATTCCGAGATTCCGAGTTTATAGTATCCAATATGGCTGCCACGAGGTATGTCGCATCGCGAATATCGCGTAATAATTCGTGTCATTAGTCGTTGATAAACGTCGAATAATCGTCGAATGTTGCGGTAGGTTTATTAGTAATTAGAGTAAAAGCTATTCGTGCTCTACATCCGATGCAAACGCGTGTGTGTTAACCGTTTAATCGAAATTAGATAATTCGCGCTACGCAATATCCATATTTGAATCGAACAGGAAGTGTCGGAATCGGACCACAATTTTCCGCGAACGGAATCTCGAGAATCGAGACGTTTCGTCGACTCACTTCGTTTCCGGTTTGTTGCGCGCGATTATTCTTGTCGCGATGTTTCGGAGAAATAATTGTGATCGAGTATCCTAAATATCGAAGGAATGTAATTAATTAAATTGCTCGCGTGATTTTTGTGACTTGGGCGGTTATATTCATTATTGTTACGATATATCACAGTAATATTATGTAATATTACGGTCTTAAAAATCACATTCTTGTCTCGTAATATTAACGTGCGATTTTAATTTTTACTAGAAATGATATAAGCATACAATCAGCTACAAGTAAACGCGTATAATATCGGGAATGTAACAAAAAAATATCGAGCGTCATTACGTGTTATGTAAACATTGTAGTTTACATCGCGTCGGTAGTGAAAAAGTGTGATGTCATAGGTCAAAGTCAATTCTGCGAGACGACGATACTCTTTAAACATCATTAAAGTAAGTATTAATGAAATTATTGAGAATGAATATCAAGAATATTACGAATATTTATCCAACGCATTAAATGTGTATTTTTATAATATATAATATTGAATCGTCTTTTTTATTTTTTTTTTCAGGACAGATTGACGGTCTACGCGATCCCGGATATGGAAAAACAAACATGGCAGAAAGGGATTATCTACATCGAAATAATCGTGGAATAAGGTAAGTGGATTTTTTCAATTTTTTTTCCGATCAACTGCTGCATCGATACCGCACATTATACATATTAACTTAACAAGTTGAGAAATAATGAATTTCGATATATAAAAGTAGGATTTGAGTACACGCGTCGAATATTTAAATAATTAATTATAAATAAATATGACATTATAATTGAGTACCACATTATAATAATTTATTTAAACATTTATACATTTATAATGTGTGTGTCCACAGTCTTGAAAGCAGTTGTGAGTTTATATATACATGTAAATCATGTATATATGCATAATTAATAAATATGTAAAGCTATGTAAATATACAAGATTTATATGTATACATAGGGCGTTTGGAAATAGACGAAATATTTGGTTGACGTAACGATATTCCTCGTTAGAAAACCTGAAATGCATTATTCGTAATAAAAGTTTCGCAAATGAATCTTGAAATGCAGTCAATTAAAAAAACATTTTTTCAAAATATATCTTTCGTAAAGAAAAAAAATAATAAAATTTATATATATTTACCTTTTTAACTATAATCTTTAGAAATTCTAAAAATATGTAAATATATAAATAATTGAAATATTAACATTAATAATTTAAATTATTGAAATATTAACATTAATTTAATTGAAATATTGACATTAATAGTTTAAATTTTAAACTTTTGATTATTTTGTAATTAAATTTTGATGAGAAAATAATTAATTCAGTTTCTAAAAAGGAATATTGTTTACCATATAAATGCCTATTTTCCAACATCCTGTACAATTCTGCAAATATATATATATTTTTTCATACAGGTTGCCCGACAATTATTACCACTATATTTTTCTACGAATTCTCTGACTAATCTAGGATCAATTTTTTCACAACATAAATATCAGTAGATTAGTAGTGTTTTGCGATTATAAAAATTATTCTATATTAGATTTATATTACTATAATGTTGACGAATAAAATTTTAAGGCTAAAAATAGATAAGAAAGACAGCATCTCATTTTTTATAAATTAATTTTATATCAAAGAATTTTAATATTCGATAAAATTTAAAAATAGATTCCAGATTGGTCAACGAATATGTAGGTGAAAAAATGGCGGCATATCCTGTATAAGTATATGCGTATACAAGGTGTCATTAGAACGCCCGACTAAGAATAAACTTTGGAGATACATTTCTCATATCAAAATGATAAAAATATTTTTGTAAAAAGAAACGGCCTCACGGTATATATATTTTATTATAATTTTAATGATATTCGATTTCTGGGAATAATATGGAAAAGAGAGAGCGTTTCTCGAGAGCCTCTTTATATTTTGTAAAATAAAATATTTTCATCTTTTTTATATAAGAAGTGTGCTTTCTCTCTCCAAAGTAACGGCTGGACTTTTCAGTGACAGCCTGTACAGATATATATATATGTATATATGTATATATATTTATATATTCATATATTTATATATATATTTATATATTTATATATATTTATTCATCTATTTATAAGTTAATTAATTTGTTATTGCCTAGATAAAGCATTTTGAAACTTAGACATTAAAAATAATAGATTATTCTGCTTGTGAGAAATCTCTCGTAAATACGGAGTCTTGAGTTTATACGCTTTTATAATTGCTTTATACCTCCCAACGCATATAGATCGTGTCATAATCTCTCTTTCGCGACACGCGATTCGCAGCGCGTATTTCTAGCCATAAACATTAGCCGCAAACTATTTTAGGCCAGGGGGCACGTTGACTTTTTATTATTTATCTATATTATGTCGGTGGTGTGTCACGTGGCCGACATTCTTAGCCTGATTTCAACTACCGCGATTGCTTCATCGATATATCGCCCTCCAAGTAATGGGCGACTATTGATATTGGGAATGAAAATGAACTACAGATAACACGCACAATGAAATCGATCATCTTGATCGATTGATAATGGAGTTATTACGCTATGCAACTGATTATTACGCTATGCGCTACATTTTTTCGTTGCCTTTCCATTCTATCATTCGATTTCTTATATCTTCAATTAGTAACACTACTACTTTTTCATTTCCCATTTATCAAGATTTAATAATACTGGAGATCGCGATATCACTTTGATTTTCATTCCCAATAAATTTACATCATACATTCGATTAAAACAATTAATCATGCGTAATTAAATAGAGTACGAAACGTTTGTCCGTAAAACTAAAATAAATTAAGTACAAATATTACACGAATACTACTGACGCTAGGACGGAAGCATTTGGACGATCGATGATGCTCAAGTCAAAATATCAAGCTTTAAAAATCTATAGTATATAACAGTATATACACTGTGCATCGATACAATTAAACAATTGGGACAGATAACGGAAAAAATAAACGAAATCAAATTTATTAATTTAGAGATAAACCTATTAAATAAAAAATATATCAAAACGTTTTTTCAGTTAAATTATGTATATTCCTATAATTATACAATTTAAATCTAAAATTCAGTTAAGAGCCTTCAACGCTAACAGTATATTGTCATCGATTACTATTTTAAATGAGCAAAAAAAGGTACATCATGCGCTGAAATTTGTTGAAATTATTAATGGTGGCCAATCGCAAAATTTCTTTGGGAAATTAATAAAACCACCGTTGTATGACGTAATCATCTTCGATCGTCCATTCGCCGTGTCAACGACCTCTCGTCGTAAATCGATTAATAATAAATACTGACTTACGTCAAATTGCTCGTCTATCTAATGTGCTACTTTTGGGAGACATCGCGGCGCTATGCGCCACACAATCTTACAATCTCATTATGAATTACATTTTTTTTTTCTCCGAATGCTACGACGCCGTAACACGATGCAATCGGATGCCACGCCGAACATAAACGGTTATCGCATTCTCGAGATCGAAAGTTTTTACCTACATATACATATATAGGGTGTCTGATAAAGATAGTGCCCACACTCGTGAACGCGATAAATTGAACAGGAAAGTCTCCTTTAATTGTTGTACATAAATTTAATTTTACAATCTTGTCAATAATTATTGAAATAATTATTGGTTAATTAAAAAAAATTGACGCAACGTACGCTCATTTGCTAATCCTTTTTAATTAATATTTTAATAATTATTGTGAAAATTGCAATTGGACTTTTCTATTCAGTTTATTTCATTTTATTCTCTGACGAATGCTCGCACAATTTTTTCAGACACCCTATATATCGATTAATCGGATGTCAAGGAATATTATAAATATGCGTCTTTTAGAATAAGGATGCATTTCTCATTTCGAAAAGTAAGGAATTACATAACGTGAAAGTTATAAGTGTATAATACGAAAGATTCGAGTCGTTGTTCATTCTGCACCAATCATAAAATTACATAAAATTATACTGAGATGTGAGATCTTATATTTTTTCGATTATATATCTGCTTCTCTCTCAAATTTTTTTTTATGGTAAGACCAAAATTACACTTTTTCGGTAGCTTATTGTATTTCATCGAAATATCCATCGATGAAAAATATGTTACTTTAATTTATTGGGACGTGTGATATTTATCATTGACATATATATATGAATATATTTCGTAGAATGTGTTGAATGATCATTAATAGAATTGAATTTATTGATGATTTTAAAATCTCATTTTTTCCTTTTTATAAGGAAAATTTAATTGATGCAGTACTTTTGATATTTTATCGATAAATATTTTAACAATAAAATCTCTAACAATATCTATGTCTTAAAAACATTTAATTATTTAAATTTAATTATTTAAATAACCGAAAAGTTCTGTTTTGTTTATATTAAAAATATTTTTTTAAATCATCAGTTTTTAACATAAATGCGTACAAACATATTATTTTAATTTTTATTGAAGAAATATTCGATTCTAAAATCATCAATATGTAAATATATTTCCATTATTGATTTTAACGATAATCTTTCTTATACATCCACATGAAACGTGTGCGAGTTTTTTCTTTGATAAAAATTTTAGTATCGCGTTATTATTGATGCAAAAAATTGCTATTTGCTTTCCAAATTCTCTTGTAACGGGTGTCTTATGAATATTATCACACGCGTTTTACATGGTCGTTCAGATTATATTTTTCATCCTATATAATTTTTCTATGTTATAAGACTACACGATAGATACGTATATATCTAGAAATGCGTCATATATCCGTTAGCTTGAGAGAATCAGATTTGTTAATCAACGGAAGAACGACATCGCCACTAGTCCTCTCGGAATGAACGACGCGAGATCTTTTTTGTTTATATTATATTTCTTATATTTATCTCTCATCTTGAGAGATTTTAGAGAGTTGGAGTAAATGCGTATTTTATACGTAAAGCGATTCCTACGAGCTTTTCTAATGAGCTTCTGCTCCTGCATTTTTTTCAAAAATCCTGAATAAGATATGTTTTTATTGAAATGTATTTTGATATGATATCTTTTTTCTCTCTCTTTTTTTTTTTGCTTTTAAATAAAACGATTAAGATACGTAATGTTTCGCGTTTCGTTAGAAACTCTTCTCGAGTTGAGCCTCGCGTAGGCTCTCTTTTAATCCGAATGTCTGTCAGAAACCGAGGAACGAATGCATCGAGCTTCGATGTCGATCTTCAAATTCGCGATCTCGCCATTTCTCGTGGCCTTCGTGAGAGATGAGCACCTAGATTTCTAGACTGTAGGATCATTGCTGTCATCTATCGCTAATGAACGTCGTTTCTCGAAGTACGAAAACGCTAAAGCTACGACAACGGTAAAGAATGTAGGCCATAGGGGGATTTGGCGCGATCATCACCCGCTTTTGTATCTTCGTCCGCCAGGTCAACCCCATAGTTGCTCGAGGTATTGTCTTCTTCTGCAACGAATGTACATTTGACATGTTTGGCGAATGTTTAAAATAATGTTGGTTTTGAAAATTTCTTCTTTATCTTTTCTAATATTCATAAGATCAATATGCATTTCCGATCAGCATATTAGGCATCATTATGATTAGCATCTTCTATATTTTATAGCTAAAATTATTTTCACTTTTATCAATTTTTAAAAAATAATCAATTATAATTTATATATTATTTAAATAATCAATATTCAATTATGTTTGCGAATATTAATAATAAAATCCTGACTTTAATATTCATAAATTAGTAGACAGAATGCTGCCGAAAATGTATATATCACTTGCAAAACAAAGTCGTGAATAATAATACATGTCGTGAAACGTGAATTATTCGTATAAAACGTACACTGAAAGCATCATGAATGGAAACGGAATGTCTCTCTGCCTGTTTCCATACAACGTGCAACAGGTTTCTGCGTGTACGCAATTTAATAGAGGCTAAGGGATAGTTTAAGGGAAAGTTAGTATAAGTATGATATTAAGCAAAATTCTTTATTTAAAAGAAATTTCAATCATTTTTATTATGGCAAAATATTTCAACGAAAAAAAAGATCTAATATCTTTAGCAATAGCATTATTTATTCACATTTGATATAACAATCATTAAAAAAAAATATTAATATCCATTATGTTTAATATACTTTATGCCTATGACTAGTCATTAAAAGAATTCATCAAAGAGTATTTAATTGAGTTGATTAGGTCAGAGATTGTTTAATTATAGAGATTCAAGTCTTCTTTCTCTTGTTCATATTCTCGTTATTGGCTGCTGAATGTTTAACATACTCGTGTATCTGACACGATTCGCGCGCGAGTAACATAAATTCCACATGAAATTGCAACGAGAGATTACATCGGCGCTCGCAAATGACTAATGAGAACCCAGAGCAATAAATAAATGATTAGAACAGCGCATGCACACACACATATATATATATATTACGCTTTTTATATCCAATAAAACGATTAATTCTTAAGTCGTCTTCAGATCGTCGGGTCGCGCGAGTCGTGTCTGAAATATATTCGCGGATAACATACTACGAATTTATCGACGTCAAAGTTAGAATCAATTTGTCCATCTTTCATTATCGGGTCGCTGCCGGATCCACCGTCCAAAAAATCGAGGCCGAACTCTTGGCAATACTCCACGTTCTTTGACCGTTTACAAACCCGAGCATCTCGTGGCAGTTGGCCAAGTTGTCGCAATTTCGTTTGTGTGACACACATTACGTACATTAGGTTTTTTTAACAACTGTTAACTCACCGATATAAAGAGGGGCTGTGTCGTAAGCGTTACAGGGGCCCGCGTGCCGCGTTTCGAGAACGAAGCCGGTAACGCAGGCGTCCTTGATGATGTGACACCAGCTGGGATAGGTGATGTTGTTTGTCGCGCATAACATGGTCGTCGATGGATCCCGATCCCGATCTCTGTCACGGTGCGCCCGATTTCGCACGCGTTCTCGCTTCCGGGGGCAACGATAGGTGCAGGTCACGCAACGTGGTCGCCCAGACTTCATTTCGGACAAACAAGTTTGGCCTTCTCGACAGCGTATCTTGGTACAGTCTGCGCTCTCTGTGAAAATCGTACAACGAAAATCAGAGCTTTGAAATCATTAATAAATGTTTGTAACATCTGTGTTAATAGAGAATATTTTATATATTATATAAGGTGTATCTTAGAAAGCTTCCACCATTTTTATCCATAATGCTTGATAAAGCAGTAATTAATGAGTAAAGTCGCGTAATAAAACTTCCGCGTTATCAACATATGAAGATTTGGATAAGCAAAAAAATAAATTGTTTTGTATTAATTTTTAAACAATTCATCTTTTCAGAAATCTTTTTAATTCTTAAATCTGATTAATTATTTGATAAATCTTGGAAAAAAAATTCTTGGAAAAAATCTCTGGAAAAAAAGAGATTCAGGACTTTTCGAGTTTTTAATCAGGAATAACTATTTGCTTAGTGAAAGCTTTTTAAGATACACCTTGTATAATATATAAAATATTTTTAAGATACACTCTGTATATAACTGCTAGTTTATTTTTTTTTTCATTGTAATAGAATGAATTTGATCGGGAATACAATAAACGACTAAATTTATTTTCTTTCGCTGAAGGCTCAAATTGATTATTTCGTTTTATATATTTTTCGTTTATTAAAATAAAAATGCAACATTGCTTGAAATAAATTTTTCTTCGTGATGTATTTTCTTCTCTTTTATACAATGCTCTATAACATTTGCATACATTCTTTCAACATAGCAACTTATGTAATGATGTTTGTCTTGAGAGATTATTAAATGATTCACACAACTGTGTAATACGATTCTTATTGTTAGACATGATGCTTAAACATGTATAGAATTCTGCGCGGTGTCTTTCCTTTAGTTTGATTATGATATAAGTTAAGAGGAAGGTGAGGTAACATATCGCGATGCTAGGCTGTTAAGATGTTACTTGATAGAATCGCATTTATAATTACGAGAGCTTCAAGAAACACAATCGTAAAGACACGATATGTTGGGACATTATAATTTAAATACGCGATAATACAATCGAGAAATTTAAAAGAAAAAAAATTTCAAGGTTTCCAGTGAAAATTTAATTAATTATAATAAGCATCGCGAGTGATTTAAATCGATATTTTCAATAGTACTGATGAAAAATTGGAAGAATCGACGTTACTTTTATCTCACTACCAAGTTCAGTCGTAAATAAGCGGAGGAAAGCAACAGTTACGAGTGATTTAAATCAATATTTTCAATAGTACTGATGAAAAATTGGAAGAATCGACGTTACTTTTATCTCACTATCAAGTTCAGTCGTAAATAGGCGGAGGAAAGCAACAGTTACGCAATGCTGTATATACGCAAGGGTCATTGGTCATTCAACCTAACATGGCATTGACATAACGTCGTCAACACTTATTGAAGCACGACAATTTAAATGATCCGTCATTAGGTTACGCATCGTGCGCCCTACACGAGGCGGTAATGCTACTTTGTTTTATCTCCCTCCCTATTCTACGAGTCATATTGAATTAAAAGTATTACAAGATATACAGGGTGTTTCTTAATAAGTTCGAAAAATTTTAGGAAATGATTCTTTGTCGAAAATTAAGGAGGGTTTCTCATACAAACATTAAAAAGTTCTAATAAAAAATTAAGTAGGAGTTGCTAGTTTTATCCCCTTATAACAATACAGGAGACTGAAAACAATATTAATAAATAACTTTTTATTAGTAGAAAATATTCACCTAAATTTATTTCTTTAATTCTTTAACTTACAAGCATTAAAAAGTTTTAATAAAAAATTAAGTAGGAGTTGCTAGTTTTATCCCCTTATAACAATACAGGAGACTGAAAACAATATTAATAAATAACCTTTTTATTAGTAGAAAATATTCACGTAATTTAATTTCTTTAACTCTACTCCAAATTTGAGAAAAAAAAAATTATTTATATTCCTTATTTTTACTCCCATTTTTAGAGGAGTATAATTCCACAGGAAGGGATGAGGTAGTATATGTTTATATGAAAAATTCCCCTTAATTTTCGACAAAGAGTCATCTCCTAAAATTTTTCGCTTGTTGAGAAACACCCTGTACATCAGATGAATTTGTACACGCAGCAAAGAGCAGTTTGGATCAAATAATGTTCGTTTCATCTATTTGCTACATCGTTACGTTGAACCGCCGCGTTCTCGAATACTATAAGTATAATGAAATCATAAACTCTCGATTCTAACGTTATCACGATTTATGAAACAAACGCGCAAGATACATCTCTCTCCATAGTTTTTTCTCTATAACCGCGCTGGTAGCGTTGACAGTTAGTTATATATCCTATACGTCTTGTGTAGGATCTCAGAAAAATACGACGCGACACGACACGGAGGTATATATAACGGCAGTATCTCTCTCACGAACGATATTTACCCTTCCCGATAAAAATGTTGTCCTTCTATGCCATTATCCACTTCCGTCTTCGCCGGCCAGGCATAATTTGCCATGCGACAACCGGATAATTCTCATCGCGCCGCATCGTCCGCGGTAAAAACCGCGCGCGCGTCAAGTATTGACGGATGAGAAACGGTGTCAATATATGTGCGAGCCATTGGCGAGGTGAAAAAAATAAGCAAATTACTTAACGCCTTTGGTGGCGAGGATAAACGGTCGCGCATCGAGCAGAGAGATCTTGGACGGAAAGAGAGAGAGAGAGAGAGAGCAGGAGCGTAAGATATTCCGGACTGGCCGGTCGGGACGAGAAGGAAGAGAAGGTGGCGAGAGAAGACGATGAGAGGACGACGAGAAAAGCTCATATACGTTCCGTGCACATACTGCCGTGTGCATATTTACAGACGCGTGCACTTTCGCGCCTCGCGATCCTCGAATCGGAGAAAGACGATTATTTGCATCGCGACACCTCGTCGCTAAACCGGCTGGTTTATTTACTTATTTACCTCTCCGTCGCGCTGTGTGTACCGTACTCCTCCATCGATGTGTCTTTGGGCTCTCCTCTCTTTCTACTCTTTTTTTTTTTTGCTCTTTTTCCCTTCTTTCTTATTCGCGACAACGTTTTCGCACGAACGTTAAGGAAAACTGTCAATATGGGGAGAGTTCATCTCGAATGCGTGCGATAGAAATCGAGACTATGACGTGGATGGCGATAATGTAGCGATGAAAAAATAATAAAACTGTAATAACACTCTTTCCATTGAAATTCTCACAATTTAACGAGCATTTATAACGAGTACTTGGAAAAAAAATGCGCGTAAGAAACTTAATGATTATATCGAGACAGGTCGCGTTCTCTTCGTCCTCATCAAGGCAGGATGTGTAACACGGAAGGGAATAATTACGAGCAAATTTTCGCCCGATTGATATGATTAACGATATTTACCGAGTTGTTTGATGACCGTATGACTAGCGCGATAGATGTATCATTAACTCGGAGAGCAAGAAGTTGGACGACACGCATAATTTTTTTACATCTTAGGCATTGTAGTGCTTTCAATATCATGCTCATATTTCTTATATATTATATTTATATTTGTATAAAAAATATATAAAAATTTCTATATTTATATAAAATCTCTTTACCATTTTAATCATGATATCATTCTATATACAAGATGTTTCTTAATAAGTACGAAAAATTTTGGGAGATATTATTTGTCAAAAATTAAGAGGGATTTTTCATATAAACATTGAAAAGTTCTAATAAAAAATTGAATAGGGTTTGCTAGTTTCATCCCCTTATAAGAATACGAGAGGCTGAAAAAAATATTAATATTAAAATAACCTTTCTACTAGTAGAAAATATCCATCTAATTTCATTTCTTTAACTCTGTTCCAAATTTGAGAAAAAAAATAAAAACCTAATTTTTACTCCCATTTTTGGAGGAGTGTAATTCCACAGGAGTATGTTTATATGAAAAACTCTCCTTAATTTTCGACAAAGAATCATCTCCTAAAATTTTTCGACTTTACGAAACACTTTGTACATAAATTGAAATATCGCAAAGCGATATCGATGGAACTTTATAGAAAGAAAAAAGATGGCGATATTCGCGGTTGCATTTCGTTTTCTTACATGGTCCCACAGTGCATTCTTTCGATATCACCATTGTTTATGAAAAAGAAATACGCGGCATGCAATCCGAATGCGGGCATGCGTTCCGTTCTCCGGCAAAATACACGCGCACGCACGTACACGCGGTGGTGCTTCGGAAAACGTGGCGCGATGTTGATTGTCGTCGGCGAGCATCGTCCGCGGAATCGTCTCGTCGTATCCGCGACGACATATACAAAGTCACGACGTGCATACGGTTTGCACAAAGATTTGCACAAAGGTTTGCACAAAGGTTTGGCCAAAGGTTTCCTTCGCGGATTGTTTACGGTCAGTGTTTGCTGATATCTAGATAAAATTATCTAGATAATCATCTAGACAATCTAGACAATCATCTAGATGATTGTCTAGACGATTGTCTAGATGATTATCTAGACGATTATTTAGATAATTTTATCTAGACAATCATCTAGATGATTGTCTAGATGATTATCTAGATAATCTTATCTAGATACCAGCAAACACTGTTTACGGTATCGAGAGCACCGCGAGCGCGATAGACGCAAGCCCCCGAGAAGGAGCGCGAAGAAGCTAACGCGGATGAGAGAGAAGGATCCGCGACCAAGTAAGGGATGGTAAGGGATGAGTATCCTCCGGTGGGGTGTCGTCTGGAGGAGGTATTCAACTGGAGGCATGCGGCGGTAAATGTCGATGTCGAGACGCGCGGACGTTGATATGGTTGCGAGGAGAACGGGAGAGAGGGGAAGAAAACGGTGGAGCGAGCGATGTCGGTGCATTGGCCGATGAGAAGAATAAGAGAGAGACAAGGAGAGGGAGAGAGAGAGAGGGAGAGACTCGGTAGGATCTTGCGCCAGAGTCTAATAAAAAAAAGGACGAGCTTGGCACTGGCCAGACGCCGTGGCCACGCCAGGCTGCACGGTGCATGGTGTTACTGAATACTGTTACTAGGGTCCGGACCCGTGTGGAGGGCTGCTGCCAGAGTTCCCTGTGTATGCGGGCTCTTGTACAAACCTTTGCCTCGTCCCGATCCGCCCTATCCTTCTCCCCGTCTCTCTCTTTCTCCTCTCCCTTTTGATATTTTTCCGTCTCTCTCTCCTCTCTCTCCGCTTCTTCATCCTCTTCTTCTCTTCCCTTCGATTCGCATTTGCCGCTTCTCGTCTTCGTTTCTTCTCCGTCGTTCGAGCGCGTGCATGCGATTCCCTTCTGGTTCCTCGGTCGTCGGCTCGTTCTCCTTTTCCCTCTCTTTCTCTTATTCTCGGGCCCCAGAAAGACGATATATACGTAGGCATACTTGGTGTAGTCGTGCCGCAAGACCTTCTCGTGTAAGGTGCTCAACCTTGTTTGCATCCAACCGACTCCCCTTCACCCCGTTCTTAAACCGATAAACGCGGCTGACCTCGGCGACCTTAGCGTCGTGCGACCCACCTGTTCTCTCCGACGACGAGAAGACGAAGAGTAGGAAGGAGAGGGACGAGGGATAGCCGGGCGATTTTGCCGCGAGGAATTTTCAAACGAGGCGTCCAATCGCGTTCGTATATATATATATTCCCGTTATAGACTCGTCTCTGATTTCGTCGACACGAAATCACGGAAGTGATCTCTCGCGAGAAATCGATAGTGAAACGAAGAATAAGAATCCTTGAAAAATAAACGCGAGGAAACCGTTTCGAGTCCTCCAGCTGCCTTTGCTTATGAATGATATTTTGATTCAATTTGCATTTCATGCTCGTATGATAATTGAATTTTATTCGAATATGATATGTAAATCAATTATTTAACAATTATCGATGGCGAGCAATGTTGTTATTGATTGTGGAATAAATATAGAATATTTTTATGTATGTTATGATACGAAGCATCGACAGGATCAAGTGCCTCGTAAATCTAATCCTCGTGTAATTCTTGACTGCAATAGTCCAAGCTTAGAGATGAGTTGTCAAATAACGATGATTGTCGATAACAATCTTATTGAAAGAGAGGAGCGTTTCTCTATATCCGAACGACAGCTTATGCTAATTCATGATGACTTTCCAATGATTCTATAAACTACCGAATGAAAGAAACTTAAGGAATTGCATTGAAAGTGGTCTGTCAAGGATTCGAGACGAGGATTCTCGCGTTTGACGTCGACCAGGTGGCCAAGAAAAATTGAAACACTGCAACTATTGACATTTTTTGATGACGAGGAGAAAAACCTGTCTCTTTTCTTCATTCGCTCTCTTGCTCTTTCGCGCGTATATTTTTCTCTTTTCCAGGCGCAAGTGAGCAAAATAGCGCATCACGCGTGCTTTATTTAGCACCTTTCCTCCATTACCGCCAAATCTCCGCCTTTCGCGGCTTTAGTATCAAACCGGTCCGGTCTCATGGTCGTATTCCACACCGCGGTAGTGATCAAATCGATTGAACTTTCGTCCTCCGATGGGAATGCTGATCGATGCACGCCGAAATTCTTTTAGCTGAGAGTTATTTTTAGTTCAATCGGGGACAGGGAATGGAGGAGGGGGCATCACAAGGATCGTAAGTGTCGTAAAGGACCGCGTTCCAACGTGCACGGATTGCGTGGGCGCGCTACGTTACATGCGTCGAATGCGTGTGTGCAAAACGCGCGTGCATGCGTGCGTGCGTGCGTGCATACGGTGAATGACCGGAGGGCAAGGACGCTACAAGGACACATCCTTACATATGTATGCACGTCTGCGAGCACATCAGCGCGCGCTGGTTACATCTGCGGCTGTGTACGGCTGATACTATTTTTTTCCATTTTTTTTTTTTCAATACCGAAACATACCTTGACCTATATCGTTCGTTCCTCGACGATCGTAATGCAAACTGAAAAAATGGAAAGCGAGAAAAGGGCGAATAACATGCGAGCAGATGGAAATATCGTCGCGATAGGTGCTTCCTTTTTTTTTAGCGGCGAAAATATTTCTGACGTTTCTCGATTCCGGTGTCTTTTTCGCGAAAAAGACACTCGGGAAATCCACGTCGATCCCGGCAATCGTGATCGCCGATCGTCGTCTTCTCGACACTCCCGCGCGAGTCTGGCCCAAGTGCAACCACCTCGCGAAATACGTATGGTTGCATTGCTTAAAATAACCCGCACATATACGCGCGAAACTTGCCCACCTACCTATCCGAAAGTACGGCTGGCCTCTGGCTGCGTCGAGCGGACAGGTTAAGAGCTGCCTCCTGCAGCTTCGCCATTTAAATACAATGACGACGATCCCAAAGCGTAATGCGCCCACGCCCTGCGCGAGCTGTATACGACGGCGACTTACGCGTCATCGACATTCCACAACCAAAATGCACACGACCGAGAAACGCGTACGTGTTACATATACATCACCAAGATTGTCGACGAAATCTGCCTTTCTTGTTTTTCGACTATATTCGATAGGTAAACACATAACTTTTGTTGTGAATTTTAAGTTAAAAAATTGATTTTTTTTTTTACGATACTTTTCTTTCGCTCTTTCTTTACGTGTCTACGCCAAGACAATTGATTTTGTAGGAAAAATGAATAAATTTTTTTCAAGTGTATTAACTAAAAGAGAGAGAAAGAGAGGGAGAAACGGAAAGGGGGAGAGAGAGAGAGAGAGAGCTGTCTGAAATAATCAGGATGCCAGGTGGTTGCGAGGATCGCGTGATACTCCTCGAAGGATCCCCGATGGGTTCTTGGAAAAAAATCTGTCAATCTGACTGGTAATCGGCGATCGTGTCGTGTTCGAAGTTGAGGGTTTATGGCAGCTTCTCGAGAGGAATGGACAGAAAACGATGCTCCTCTTTGTCTCTCGCTCCATCTTTTTACCTTCTTCCCTTTTTTTATAATTTTTTGTTCTCTTTCGCGGCCCAGCAGATCGCGTCTCGGTCGATGAACTTCCTGGAACGATCTTGCGATTGCCTTCTGATGTTTTTTACTTTTACGCCTCTTCCTTTTCTCTTCTCCTTGCAATATAAGACACTCGTGAGAAGCACGAAGACAAAAGTCATACCTCGTAGTTATCCGTTTCTTACCGCAATTATGGATTTTGCGGAATAGCACTAGCTTAAGAATAGTCTCTTAGAGTCACGAGAGTTTAGACGCGGGATAAAAACGCGACAAAAATATACAAGTTTATAAATTGACAACAATTAACCGAGGAGACGCGATTAAAGAAATGACTACTGCGATAAAATATGTGCGATAGAAATCAATTTGAAATAAATGTGATATTTTGAAACTCTAGGTCGATAGTGATACAGTATTAAAGATTATAAAATATTTAGAAAATTTTAAATGGAGCAAGTTATCTCATTAATTATTAATTCATAATTAATAATTAATTATCGTTAAATTATTTTCATCCAATGTAATTTTTTATGAAGGGAATCTGGAAGAAAAATGCATTGTGCGACTGCGAAAAATAGATTTTACGTTGCAAAAGGTATCTATGTGTATTGGATTTCATCCAATTTGTATAAAATGACTTTCTTTTCGGGATTCTTGGGATCGCCATTATTTTTAGTACCTTTTCATTCTGTTATCCGTTCACGTCTGTTTACGCTCGCCTTTGGCGAGCCACAGACATCGTATCCTTTTTTCTTTTTCACTCATCTTCTCGTCGCGTTTCTTTCTTTTTACGAGAAAATCTTAAACTCATGAATCCCATCTTCTATTTTCTTTCTGCGGGAGGGTTAAAGTAAAGGATTTAATGGCTAAAGAAATGAAATAACGAGTGGTAAACGGGAGCAAACGAGTGGAATGGAAGACGGAAGGAAAAAAGAGAGAAAGAAAGAAAGCAAAAAAAGAAGAAAACTCTATTGTATGAATGTGCGTTGATTCAAAATTTACTCGTGAATTTTATTATTCCCATGGACTTCCCGTTTAAGAAGTCACAGTGTCTTGGCTATTTTATGGTATCTGTCGAGAGAGGTTTTGGGATCGTGCAAGACAGACAACAATAAGACCCATTCTGATGCAAAACAGTCGGTTGACTGCCCGCCAATGAGACTAACTTTTATTCTTGTTTTTTTTTTTCATTTACTATTGTTTTTATTGGCTTGAATCAATTTTCGATTTTAGTATTTAAGTATTTAAAGTATTTATACGATATTTTGTTTATTAATATTTTATATATATAATTTTTAATTTAAAATATATATGCAGTTGATAAGTTTCGTTTCTTTTCGATTTTATAAGTATTTAAAATATTTATACGATATTTTGTTTATTAATATTTTATATATATAATTTTTTTATTTAAATTATATATATGAAGTTGACAAGTTTCTTTTTTTGTTTTTATTTCAAAATTTCTCAAGTTGAATATTAATTTTTCTCGATTTAATTATAAATCTTGAAGAAGAAGAGTTTTTTAAAAATGGTTCAAAGTGAATATTAACGCACATTTGTCAAATCTTTGAAATATTTATACGATATTTATACGATAATAAAAATATTTATACGATATTTTGCTTATTAATATTTTATATATATAATTTTTTTATTTAAATTATATATATGAAGTTGACAAGTTTCTTTTCCTTTTTTTGTTTTTATTTCAAAATTTCGCAAGTTAAATATTAATCCTTTTTCATTTCAAAATTTCTCAAGTTGAATATTAATTTTTCTCGATTTAATTAAATCTTGAAGAAGAAGAGTTTTTTTAAAAATGATTCAAAGTGAATATTAACGCACATTTGTAAAATCTTTGAAATATTTATACGATATTTATACGATAATAAAAATATTTATACGATATTTTGTTTATTAATATTTTATATATATAATTTTTTTATTTAAATTATATATATGAAGTTGACAAGTTTCTTTTCCTTTTTTTGTTTTTATTTCAAAATTTCGCAAGTTAAATATTAATCCTTTTTCATTTCAAAATTTCTCAAGTTGAATATTAATTTTTCTCGATTTAATTATAAATCTTGAAGAAGAAGAGTTTTTTAAAAATGATTCAAAGTGAATATTAACGCACATTTGTAAAATTTTTGAAAATAGTGAAAATGAAAAAATGAGCAGAAACAGGAGCGAAGAAGGAAAGAAACTCACGTTTGCAATGGCCCTTATAAGCGACGGGAATGGCGCGACCTGCGCGACAGGCGGCGAGTCGCAGGTGGCAGGCACTCTTGTAGGTGTTTCCGTCGGCCCCGCAGACGGGGCGCGCGCCGGCGACCTGGTGCGGGGGCGCCTGGGGGCACCTGCGGGCGCACCTCACACAGTGAGGGCTCAGGTTCTGGTCCAGCAGACAGCTCCGACCTTGGCCGCACCGGACCCGTGCGCACGAACCTGCTCGACACTTTGCACGTTATTACGCACAGTCGTAAACCGCCCCCGTGACAGACGCTTTCTTTAATTTCTCCTTTTTTTTATTTGTATTCGTAGCAGTTTGATTTGTGCGTATTCTTGCTCGTTGAGCCGTGTAAAGTAATCTAAAGTGGCCGCGAGATTTCACGAAAAGGAGAAACAGAGAGGAAAGGCAAACAATTACAATTCGTGTTATGTTAATATTACTACGCGTTGGCTATTTTTCAAACACGTCGACAAACTGGATCGATACGTTAAAAATGTATGATTAATACCGGGACATGGAAAATATATTAAATTTGTAAAAGATGTAAGAGCCACTTGAGACGCGATAAAATGGAAACCTGTATAATATTTTTACTGAAATACATCTAATATATTAAGGTGCGCTCGATTTTAGTATTGAATCGCGACTTAGTATCGTGGGAAGTAAATACGTTTCGTTACGATTCATTAAACATTTCGGCATGTTGCAAAATGAAAATATTTTTTTTTCTCGCACGCTCAGTCTAAATTAAACCGCGTTACGAGAGAATCGATTACAATATCGACGAATGACGATCCCACAATCGGATGCTTCTTCGAGTCGTTTTATTGCGTTTGTTTATCCGATCATTTCAGCGTCCCAGTTACCATAATCGCGATAGTCTTGAAATAAATGGTAAACAAAAACAGCGCCAACGTAACCGAGAGATAGCGTTCAGTGGTTATCAGAGATTAAAGCGAAAAACGACACACAGAGAGAGAGAGAGAGAGAGAGAGAGAAAGAGAAGAAGAAAGAAGAGAAAGAGAGAGAGAGAGAGAGGGAGAGACGATCAACTTATTCATACATACTCACTTTGGCAGTGGCCGTTGTAGGCAACCGCGAGTTCGTGGCTGCCCTTCTTGCAAGCTCGCTTTTTGAGTCTGCACAGGCTCTTATAACTCTTGCCGTCCGTCCCGCAGACCGGTCCACCGCCTCGCGGTGCCTTGCACTCCGGACTGCACACGCACCTCGGCCTTCCTCTACGCACCACGCACTTCTTTCCCTCCTCGCACTTGACTTCCGCGCAGCTCTCTGCCAAATGGAAGAA
Organism: Camponotus fellah; assembly: GCA_030586385.1. Classification (NCBI taxonomy): domain Eukaryota; kingdom Metazoa; phylum Arthropoda; class Insecta; order Hymenoptera; family Formicidae; genus Camponotus; species Camponotus fellah. The sequence goes on along the minus strand of JAPIVC010000802.1, from coordinate 706,216 downwards.
GATCGTGCATATTTATCCGCGGATGTGCGAGATGATGCGATTCTTTCCTCTCCTTTTTCGATCGTACTCCCCTCGATCGATCAAAGATGCAAATACGCAAACATAGCGTGAGCCAGAAGAGATAAGATAGAGCGAATGATACTCTGTTTCAATTTTTCTGCCGCGTATCTTATCGCTACTTAAGAGAGTTATACGCGTAGAAACGAAAAGTTTGTTTTTTTCTTCCCTTAATAAATAATATTAATCACGTAGATGATGCAGGTAGACGCGTTTAAATAAAACAAACATGCGAGAACGCGAAACGAATCTCGGTGATCGAATAGTCTGATTGCGTACCTCGACAAGGACGACACTGTACACCCCCGCCAAGAACCCTCCAGAAGAAGAGACTTCCGCTATCCAGATCCTCCTCGGAGTAGGCAGTCGCTGCTGCTGCGTTAGACGCGCAACAGTCTTCTCTCGTGACGCCTTGCGATAAAAGTTCCTTGCAGCGGCCGTTGCTGATAGATGACCAACATATACCGCCTAGATAGACAGAATAATATATTTCGATGCTATTTTGATATTTTTTTCGAAAGAGACAATATTATTATTATGAATAGATTTTAATTTGTAGGATTTAATTTATCGAGATAGATATGTATTTTATAATAATTATATAATAGTTATTTTATAATAGTTAAGGTGCAAATCTCTCTTCATATATTTTGTTTGATTCAATTATTCAATTATTTATTTAGTTAATTTATTTTTCTTTTCTCTCTCTCTTTTATTTATTTCGTTAATAATTTATTTAATTTAGCAAAAAAGGCATAACAATTTGGAGTACTCGAGACTGAGACAAATTGGCCTTTCTTCCTTAGTCTATCTGTACACATTTTTGTTTGATTTAATTAATTTATTCAATTATTTATTTATTTAATTAATTTATTTCTTTTTTTCTCTCTCTATTTTATTTATTTCATTAATAATTTATTTAATTTAGCAAAAAAGGCATAACAATTTGGAGTACTCGAGACTGAGACAAATTGGCCTTTCTTCCTTAGTCTATCTGTACACATTTTTGTTTGATTCAATTAATTTATTCAATTATTTATTTATTTAATTTATTTATTTCTTTCTTTTCTCTCTCCCTTTTATTTATTTCATTAATAATTTATTTAATTTAGAAAAAAAGGCATAACAATTTGGAGTACTCGAGACTGAGACAAATTGGCCTTTCTTCCTTAGTTTTCAACTATCGTGACACATCTGGTTAACCGAGTCGCGCGTCGCATGAGTGTGGCTATATCTTGAAATGAGCGAGCAGATTGCCGATGTAGTTGTATCTCTCTAGTGCTAGCTAGCCACGTTAATGGGGTACGGCAAAAAGAAACGCCTTGTAGGGCTCTCTAATTAAAGTTGCGTATAAAAAAGCAAACATCGGACACGTGATTAGCGCTGCGAAAAAGTGGAACAAGGCCTTCTGCTATGTGAAATCGCTACATATACGGTGCAAAATAGATACCTACGTGTTGTACGAGACGTTTGTTTTTCCCGTGAAAAAATATGCAACTTTCACACTTGTAAAGCATCTATATCATTTACATATATTTGAAATCTCCTATTAATAAAGCTCTTTTTTTATTACAAGATATGCATATCTGATTAAGCGTGCAAATTGAACGAGACAAATTGCAAACATGTGACAAAGCGTGACCAACAATTCGTTAGCTTCATCAGAGAGGTGGCACTTCCATATATCTTTGCAGTGATATATTTATCATCTTCAAAATATTTACAATGTATTTGCTAGAAACTACGCATTTTTCATTCATAATCATATGTATTTTAGTCCGCTAAAGTATTTTACAATGTATGATTACCACACCTGGACTTTGTGCTATCACAAGATTGCGGGTCTGGAAAATAAGCGACATTGTTTACTAAATTCTTAGCATTAGCATTAGGCAGAAATTCTTCGAGGATTAGCTCATAGTTACAATAACGTCTCGTGCGCAACAGAGTCGATAACGGATACGATGATTATTTCTTCGCGCTGCATAATAATTTATTTTTCTTACAGAACACAAGCACGTGCAAGATAAGAATGCAATTATCGCGGAAGGAAAATATACTTGATCGCATATTTCTACATTGCAATATGTTTTTTTATTGTTTCATTCATTAAAATAATCCTTTAATATGGATATATTTCATATAATAGAAACTTGTTTTCTGCCTGTTTTATTTCATCAACTTGATCTCTAACATACAAGTCATTTTCTCCAAACCTGATCTAAAAAAAAAAAAAAAAAAAAAAAAATGAAAACTCGTGTAAAAATTTTGACATGTAACCAATTTATGATACAAAAACCTTAATAATTAAGCGATAAATCTTGATTTCTTTCAATATCCGCATTAATGCGAGTAATAAACTATGTATTCGATAAAATATACGCGAAAAAGAGAGAATAATTTGAAACTTACGTCAAAGAGATTCAGAGAATCGACGTTTGATTAATAGCGAAGGTCAAATGGCACATTTGTCTTATGCGCAATATTCTCGGTAATGATTCGTACGCGGACGGATATAGAGTTCGCGAAAAATATTGTTAGCGAAAATAGGAATCCTCGGGCGACGTAATTTAACCGCAGGAAAGTTGGCCCGCAAAGTTTGCCCACGATTCGGAAAGAGACTGGAGGTAGAACGACTGACAAACGATTCATCCTCGCGATATTAATATCCTCGCCGTATTCGCTTTTCGCGATAAATGATCACAACCGCGTTTGTTTACGTTCTAGTTCCCGGGAAAGCCAAGTTTAGGTGAATCGCCGTCGGCTGTAACGAGTCTTGTAACGAGGATGCGGCAATAGAGCAACGCAACAGCGGTGTACGACGTTCGCTAAAATAGCCGCGAAATTCTTCCGACGTTCTTCTTTCTAGCTATCCCGTTACGGGCGGGAGCAAAAATAGTTTCGCTATCGGTTGATACAGCGACTCGTGCTCGTGAGAGCGAGGCTGTTCGGAAGTCTCCTCGAGTATGAGAAACTCATCGGTATTTTGTGTAACGTAAAGGCGCGAACGTGCGATTTCCTTTACATCGATCATTCATAAATGCCCGTACAAGTATAAAATAAAGTGCCATAAATTATTGTAATAATTACATGCGCGAGATGAAGCACGATTTATAGCGCATCGTTCGCGACAAGCCCGCGTTGATCTGTTAGATTCCAAAGTAAAGCTGGGAGATCGCGTAATAACGCATAGTAACGTGCCAGACTTGGTTCATTTCCATGCTCGCGCCTACCGAACTGGTCAAACGTGAATTACGCGTGATGATTCACACGCGTGATCACGACGTGTTTAAAGTTTAACAGTTAATTCGTTGCGTAAGGTCAACGTAACGCGTCGTGGCTTCATCATTCGTCCAGTTGCAACGTACGTGCAAAGTATTTTCTCGGGCAATTTCTTTTTTCTCTACATTAATTCGCTGTCTCCTCTGCCCCTCTCTCTTTCCATCTATGTCTATCCATCTATTTATCTATTATATCTATCTATCTTTATTCTATCTATCTTTCTGTTAAAAGAGTGTTTATTATTGTTGAGAGTTCTCTTTCTAGGATCTATTATTGATGAGAGTTCTCTTTTTAGGATTCGTGGATTTTTCCAGCAGCATTTTTCTTTATCGCGGGAAAATGCTTCGCGCGGTTCCCCTGGCAGTTCTGGAAATCCATCGATCCGGAATCGCTCTACTCGCCTCCTCGCAATTATTAATCCGACGAAGCGTGTCACGCGGCGCCGTCGCTCGGAGGAGACGGCGGAACTACACCACCTTGTTACGGAGCGAAAAGGAAAGTCTGGCACAAACTCGGAGCATTAATTCCCAGTCTCGGCGCGGTAAGGCGAGGCGAGGCGAGGCGAGGCGAGGCGAGGCGAGACGAGGCGAGATGAGGCGCGGCACGAGATAGGGAGGAGAGGAGAGAAGAAGAGATGAGGAAGGAAGAGGAGAGGAGAGGAGAGCGGAAGAGTGGAAAGGAGAGGAGAGACGCGAGAGACGACGCGACGCGGAGCAGAGCGAAGCGGCTTGGCGTGTCTAGACCGCGACGTAGCCACCGTTTGGCCCAGTTACGCCCTTCTTCCTCTCCTCCTCTCGTTCTTCAAACCCCACTCCAGCATCTCCACCAGGTTCTCTCCTCGCGTCGTTCTCCGTCGTCTCCTTATACCTACCGCCACCACCGTCATCACCACCACTACCATCTATGACCATCGCACACCACCATCATCATCATCATCATCTCGTCGCTAGTCTCGTAGTTTGCGGAGAGCCATGAGCCACGGTGTGCGTACTCGGGCTCGTACACCGTCAGACAGAGTTTGTTATTTAGGTAGAGCGTGCATGGTCCGGATGAGGCAAAGTTTCAGCTCCCGGGTCTTCCTCTCTTTAATCCTTGCGCCCGCCGCGATTACGTCATGGTAGTATATCTATAGAATCTTTCCTTGCGAAGTCTTCTCATCACGTTGCGCGATGAGCTCGGTCTCTCTCTCTCTTTCTCTCTCTAGCTTACAATTTCTAATTACATTCAGCGCTGTATAATACCATGGGTATTAATCCCGAGTCAGATTATGAATGGTAGCTCTCTTTCTCTCTAATAAGGCCGTTTTATTAAATCAACGTCCCGCGAATCACCTGTAAATGTCTCTTTTCAAAGTGCAAATGATGATACGTCAAGCTTGAAAATGATACATTTTTTTCCTTTACCCGATAAGTATTTGGAGAAAATCATTGTCAAGGTCAAGGCATTCGTTATCGCGGTTCATATACGTATCTATCTAACTGTGAAACGGCTGCTTTAGGGTCGCTTAAAGCTGATGGCATCGACCGAAAAGAAGCTTTCCAGCATTTCACTTGGAATATATTATACGATTCGAAATAATAATAATAATCAAAATTGCAAGGCGTTTTTTCGCATTCTCTCGTCGTTGATTTTGCAAGAAATTTTTTTCTCGCGCGTTAAATTAAAGAATTCGTTACGCAAACGTTATACAATTCTCGTTTACTGTACTTAAATTCCCCTGGAACGTAATTATCGCGGCGTAATAATAAAGTTCTCTGAATAAATAATGACGAGAACGGAACAGGAAAACGCTGCTCTTGATTACTCGGCTTCGAAGCAGGAAATAGGAGACAATGTGGCGCTTTAAATCGCAGAGAAACACACACGATAATAAGCTAAAAACATCTTTATAGCCGTCAGACACGAAAATAGACGCGGCTACCATCGGTTGTCGGTCTTATGGTATAAAATGCAGAGATATCGCGGGATGCATTCTTAACACACCGGAATCCTTCAAGATGCATGGCTTTAGACTCTCTCGGCTCTAGCAGCTAGACTCTCTGCAGGCATGTTGGCATGCGAGATATAAGCTGCCGATTAAAGTGCCTATTCGTTTGCAGTGTGCACGGCTCACTACCACCTTTGCATGCACGTAGCGAGCACTCTCTCGAGGTACTCGGCGAGTTGAATTTTCGCACGACGATTGCGATATCGATGTCCATTTTAATAATCATCAAGTCGAAACGAAACTCGACCTGCCTGTGACGTCCAAAAATGTCCAAGTCGGTGAGAGAAATTAATTAATTGTTTAATTAGACGACGTGTACGGTATTATTATTGGCGACAAGGCTGCTCCCAATATCTTTTGTCGTCTCGTCCGGTGCGCGATATCGTCTCGGGACGTTTCGGGACACGCTGACGAAATAACACGGGATGTCGCGGGATCGGACGGCCGGCAGCAGGTGGTAAAAAGATCGGCGCTTGCTTCGGCAAGCGCTGGGCAGGTATTCGCGACGTGCCGTAGGGGAGACGAGTTCTTGTCCGGGCAAGACGGGCACGCGGTTAGTCATCAAGCCTCGGAGATTGTCCCCGCGCGCGCGCGGCGACTCGACCGGTTGATCAAAACCATAAGCTTCCCCCTTCCCGTCCTCCTCTTTCTCCTCTTCCATCATCGCCACCGTCCCCCGCCCCTTTCCGCGCATTTCTCCCGAGCAAACGTTCTCTAGAAATCCCGAAAAATCCGCCGCAAAAAAAGCGAGTGTCATCCGCGACATTGTTTTTTTTTTTTTTTCCTCGGAGAATTTTGACTGTCGAAACTCGAAACTGATTGCTAATTCCGCATTTCGCATGGTCGCTTGCGCGTGTCATGCGTTCTGTCATCGATAGGATCCTTGTCAAATGAACAGCTGACATGGATGACGTTTCGCTCGTAGTCTCATTTTCCCTCTGGCTTTTTTGAATAATCGATGCGAGAATTATCGATGGACTCTGATTTGAAATATTAATTAAAAGTCTACCGTAACAAGTCCTTCGATCGCAATTTTTAAATTGCATCTGTGATTTCATCATCTATTACTTAGATTCCGAATGTCTGATTTGCATCGAAACGAGGTGAATTCGCGCGTTATCGATGACGTTGCGCGTGACAATTGCGAGTAATATATCTCACAGTTTTTCGAATAGCGACTTTCCTCGCGTGGAATATGAAGGCAACCGCACGCGCACGCATAACTCAAGTGTTTTATCGCGGGCTCACCATCTCCCGGGACTGCTGCGCCTTCGGTCATGCTCGTCGAACTGTTTTTACCACGTTACTCATGCTAAGGGATACGGACCCGAGGTGCTAATCCGATGCATCTACACACGCCCAGCTAATAGAACCAGTTTTATGCGTACTGAAAACTAGAGTATATTTTCGAAAAACGCTGCGCACTCTAGCCTCGTGTGGATTTTCTCGCTATCGCACCATCGTTTCCTTCCAGACTAATACGAGATATCCCACGATGGGATCGAGTACACGATTTGCCGATATATTTGCGCCTTCTACCGCACCTGAGAGGCTCAAGTTATTTTTAATCGCGTAGCGCAGCATCTGAATATTTCAATGAGCGAGAGATTGAATGCATCTTGATTGAAAGTATGACGCAGCATATGCTCCCTCGTTTTAAAGGGAATAATATATAGATAAGAGGAGAGAGACAATTGATTCTTTTCCCGAGAGCGCGCCCAAGAGAGAGAGAGAGAGAGAGAGAGAGAGAGAGAGAGAGAGAGAGAGAGGAAATGTCGAAATCGCAGCATTTCTCGAACGATTCCCTTTATCTATCGGGATCCGACCGGGCCCTTCCTTCCTCCTTCACGTCCTTCACGGGATCCGCAGGGTCTCCCGTCCCCGTCCTTCTTTCACCCGGTGGCATCGTCCGCGCGTCTAGAGGCTGAAGCGCCTCTCGCTGATGCGGAGCACTGACCCGCAAACTGGTTCCTCCATTACACCAGGCTTTCTTCCCCCTCCCCCTTTTCTCTCGCTCCATCTTTTCTTCTTTCTCTCTGTCTCCCGCTTCGTACACGTTCCTCCCCGTTTCCCCCCTTTATTTCTTCTTTCTCTTCCCTTTCGTGCGCGCGCGCGTGCATACGTGCGTGCGTGCGTGCGTGCGTGCGTGCATCTCCGCCTCTCTCTTTACGTTTCACCGTGTCCCTTTTACTTAGCTTCTCCGCATCCATATCAGACTCGCACCCCTTCCTCCCCCTCTCCCCCCCCCTCTCCCGGGTGTAGAATGATCGGTCTCTAAAAGAGTCGGAGATTCGGCGAGAGAGAGAGAGAGAAAGAGGGGGGGAGAGAGAGAGAGAGAGCTAAAAAGTTCTGTACTCTCTGTAATTTTTAAAACCGAACCTTTGATCAGTCTACTAAGTTTCGTTATTTTCATCTCGACGGCACCTTCTCGAATTGCTCGTGAAATTACTTTCATACGACTTGGTTGAGGAGATACAACAGGCAGAAAACAAATCGAGATAAACAGAGATCAATTGGGAATAACATGGAAATTTTACAAAGATGAGATTTATCATTCGCACACGTATGCATTGATAGATTAATCGTTGAAACGCAAGCTTTTAAATTTGGAAAAGAAAACGTCGCTTGGATTTTCATCCCCTATAATTTTTTTCTCGGCAAAACCGCCGACTCGATTCGAACGTTAATGAAGTTTTAGAGCCTCTCTAAGTTCGCTGTTCATCGCGTTTGCGACGATCGCAAAACGTTGAATTAACGCTGAATTAATTCGCACTTTATCGCTCGTCCGAAGACGGCCGACGATCGTTTTATGCATTTCTACGAGTAATCGGCAAACGTCGACAAGACTAATTCAATTGGCATTGTAGGGATAATTGACGATGGCCGTCGAGATTGTTATGCTGCAACTGCGATATCGTTGCAGGGAATACGAATCTCGTATAATTTAATTGGACGTGAAAGAGCAAACGGCGTATTAGGTTCGTCGAGATGCGTGGTGTGCGTAAATAATGCGCGATACGATGATATTTGATTCGCGTCGAAATGCAAATGTTGAAGAAAAGTGACGCGCAATTTATTGATTCGGACAATTGTACATCATCTCGGCGTATCTATTTTATCTCTAGCCTATTCTATTATCTCTCTTTCGATGGAAAATTAAAAAAAACTGCCAAAGTGCTGCCAAGATTCTGAAATGATATGAAAGTGTACGAGAGAGAAAAATATTTCAAATATTCAAACAGAGTCACGTTTCGTTTCGCTCAACTCACGAAATTGCCCATTACATACATTGTAAAGCGCTAAATCAAACACGTAGCAAACGAAACCGCAATACCCGCAGCGGCAAATTGCAACGTTGGAAATTATAGTCCTGTGAAATCACAAATTACAAATTGCATACTAAGATATTACAATGTTGCAGATTGTTGGATGATCAAGATAACTCTGAAACCGCAAAAGAGAAGGCCGCATTCAAGCCGACATACCATCTCTATCGAGAGACATGAGAGTTTTGTGAGAAAATTGTTGTTTTCGTCAATTTTCCATTAAATCACGCTTCCACTTGATAACAATGTTTGCGAAGTCGAATGTTCAAAATCTCAGAGTAACTGAAATGAGTTGAAGTTTTTATTGTAATCAAACGTCATCTCGATATTTTTGTTTTCAAAATGCTGATGACATAAACATAAAGGAGCAAGCATGTATTTGATTATGGAAAGACACAATAACGAACTAATATTTAATTTGGAAAGAAAATAAGCAACAAAATATTAATAAAAAATTAAGTGTGCTATTTTCTACAAGTAAACAATCTTTTGAAGGCCTTTTATTAGTTCATTTATATAAATTATTTTGTACATTTATTTTCTACAAGTAAACAATTCTTTTAAAGGCCTTTTATTAGTTCATTTATATAAATTATTTTGTACAAGTAAACAATCTTTTTGAAGGCCTTTTATTAGTTCATTTGTATAAATTATTTTGTACATTTATTTTCTACAAGTAAACAATCTTTTTGAAGGCCTTGTATTAGTTCATTTATATAAATTATTTTGTACATTTATTTTCTACAAGTAAACAATTCTTTTAAAGGCCTTTTATTAGTTCATTTATATAAATTATTTTGTACATTTATTTTCTACAAGTAAACAATCTTTTTGAAGGCCTTGTATTAGTTCATTTATATAAATTATTTTGTACATTTATTTTCTACAAGTAAACAATCCTTTTAAAGGCCTTTTATTAATTCATTTATATAAATTATTTTGTACATTTATTTTCTACAAGTAAACAATCTTTTTGAAGGCCTTGTATTAGTTCATTTATATAAATTATTTTGTACATTTATTTTCTACAAGTAAACAATCCTTTTAAAGGCCTTTTATTAATTCATTTATATAAATTATTTTGTACATTTATTTTCTACAAGTAAACAATCCTTTTAAAGGCCTTTTATTAGTTCATTTATATAAATTATTTTGTACATTTATTTTCTACAAGTAAACAATCCTTTTAAAGGCCTTTATTAGTCATTTATATTTAAAGGCCTTTTATTAATTCATTTATATAAATAATTTGTATATTTATTTTTACAAGCGACAAAAATCCAGGAACCACCAAGTAATCTCACACATTGTACCGACCACAATTTCCCGCGTAAGAGAGACTTGCAGTAGAGTGGAAACTTTGGTGAATTCGTTGGTTAATCGAAGGGACATTCGAGAACCGAAAGAGGGATTATCCAGAGAAGGCACTTACCTGTCGCTGAATGGATTTGGAGCAGTAGTCCGATCAGTGACAGCAGGAGGAAGGTTCTATACGGGGATGCCGTGATATCCTGTCGCAAGGCCGTCATCTCAGGCGGCCCGCGCCAGGTGCTCCCCCGACGTGCCGCTATCCCTGCGGTGAATCTCACCTCGGTTTCCTCAACTTCCGCCTTCGTTCCCGCCAGATCTACGATGCGTCGTCCTCGTGCTTCACATTTCATCTGCCTGAGCCGATTCTTGGCCAATGCGTACCTTCGTTTTCACTGCGCGCGAAGGATATACCGTGGCCGATCACTGTTTTCCCTTAACGTTCGCGGGACTCGTGTCAGATTTCATTTTTCGCATGTCACTGTATGGACTCATTTGAACGTCTGAAAATGCAAATTGTCCTCTCGCGTCAAGTTTGAGAAAAATCGAGTCTTGTCTCTCACGCTGTCATCGTAATTTCAAGCACACGTGCTCTGTCATAGAATAGTAAAATTATCAGGAAGTTATTCCTCGAAACAGACGCGATATGATTAATCCAGGAAAGTTAAAATAAATCACGATACGCGTATCATCGTGTATTGTGATTCGTATCGAACAAATGCAATTTTGCTCTCTTTTCTCTCTCTCTCTTTGTATTTTTTTCTCTATATATGATCCCTATGTTTACACATGTAGTTATACATAAAGTTAATTGCAATATTGCGAGAGATCGATATGTAATAAATTTAAATTAAACGCTCTACTATTCTTCCTTTGGCAATATTTTTTTCACAATTTTCTTAACGAGAAAATTTCTATTACTTACTTTACTATTCCATGTGTAAACATTTACGTCACGCTATGATATTATACGTTAAATATTTTTTTTTTGCTTGTACTCTGATCGATATTTGAATTTTGTTAAATGCTACGAAATTCAATGATCTCTCAAATTGTCATCTCGCAAATTCCCCTTATCATCTCGAGCTCGCTTTAATTATGCACATGCGAACGACAACGAGTTTTCCTTACGGTCGATAAAAATTGTTTTCTCTTATTTTGTCGAGGCTTCCTCATTGAATCGTGTGGAAAGACGTTGCGGTTCTTGGATTACGATCACTGCGTATCGCGACGTCCACGAGGACACGCGAAAATGGATCGATTCAAACACCTGTGGATGGTTGAAAGTTTCGTGTCGAACGTAAGAGCGGTATTTGCGTACTCTATTTGCCCCGTCTCGGCCTTCCTCGCGAACGCCTCCCTTCCTTGACTTGATTCATCGATCGAAGCACGACACTTGAAGCCACCAGTCGCGAATCATCGCGACACGTGGTACGATATATATGCAGTTTATTACGAAATGAACCGGGCACGTTGCACAAATGAGTCGCGAGACAAGGATTCTCGGTGTGTCCTCGATATAATGCACGATCCTAAAACCCTCCGCGTGCCTTCCACGCTCGGCTGCCTCCTTCGCGCGGCCAATCTCGTGGAATCCCCGAGGGGATCCACCACGAATGGTATCTCGCGATTTACCTCAGTCGTCTCTCAACGTCGACAGATATATACGTACATATACAATATATACATATAAATATATATCTCTCTTTCTTTACAGCTCGATTTTCGCGGCGTAGAGTCCGGTAGATTCACGACGTGATCGTCGATCCTCCACGAGAACTCCGCGAGTTCGCTTCGCGGCGCCGATGGGAACCAAGCGCGCGCGAGGCCGCCCGGCAGACTGAGAGGAGCGAGCAGTCGACGCGGCCAGTTGGTAGTCAGCAGCCAGAAGCCAGCAGCAGCAGCACAAGGCGAAACGTTTCGCCGTATGCCGAGCGAAGCTCTGCAAAAGCAGGCCTGTACACGCGGCCGCGTTGCGTTCAATCGTCCCCACTTTCCTTCTTCGAGCGCGCGATTGCGGCGGCGACGGCGGCGACGACGACGGCGGCAGCGGCAGCGTCGGCGGCGGCGGCGGTGGCGATGATGGTGGTGGTGGCGGTGGTGGCGGTGGCAGTAGCGATGGCGGCGGCGACGACGGTCACGACGACGGCGACTATCTGTCTGTATGCCTATACGCCTGCCTTCCTGCATGCCTGTACATCTCCTCCTCCTGCGGCAGCTCCCCTTCTTCTCCTGCTCCTGCTCCTTATCCTTCTCCTCTTTTTTTCCTCCTTTTCCTTCGTCTTCTCTTTCGTCTTCTTCCTCTCCTTCGTCTCCTTCGTCTCCTTCTTCTTCGGCCTGTCCTCATCCTCATCCTACTTCTGTTCCTTCGTCCACCATACCCTTTGCATCCCTCCTCTCGCATCCGCGCGTTCCCCGTGTTCTTCCGTCTTGTCTACGGGTTACAGGATCCACCTACGCGCCTCCCTTCGACTACCTCCCTTTCTTCTTTCCTTCCTTCCTTCCTTTTGTTTTTTTCGCGTCCCTCGCGCGGAAGTTTATAGCAGAGAATTTTCCGGTTTCGCCGGCTGCGAGAGTTCAACAAGACTTGCCCGATCGAGCCGAGACCACGGAGCTCACGCGTATTTTACGCATATGCGATCAAGTATTGTTGAATTCGCGACTTTTCCCCCCGCCCCTTCGTTTCGTCGTATTGGCGTAAATTTCTCCAAACGATTTACTTTCTAAACGTTTTACTTTCACGAGATAGCTCTGCAGTGTCCAAATCTCCGCGATCCCGCTCGATCGTTTACCTCGCGACATTTATCTCAAACAGACACGTATTTTCTCGATTGTACATCGGTTTTGCACGATTGCTATTGATATAAGTTATTATTAATATAAGTTTATTTACGGATAAAATAGTAATAATATATCGCAAAAATGATTACATGCATTTCGATTTTATTTATTAATTTTATTTTAAGGAACACTTTTGTACATTCTATTTACATGACGACACTTGTTTATTTACAACACGTCTGTAAACGATATGCGACCAAGTTAAATTTCATTATCCCAGAAACACCATGGAAATATAAAATAATCAAATTATACTGTACAATCAACGTATGGGTGTACATGAATAACAAATAAATTTGTAATCGGAATATCAAACAATCTATCGGGATTACGTGGGCAGGAACGCTAGTCTCAAAAATGCAATATTCGACTAAGAATCTTAAATGGGAGTTTCTTAATTTCGGCAACAATCTCGATAGCATCTCGTGGAACTGAATCGCAAAAAAGATACTTGTGAAAGACAGATAGCTTCGGTCTTACATATCTCGCCACTGTCCAAAGACACGGAGGGGGTTGACGTTAAAGCAGCGACTTCCGGTTGTTTCGGAACGTTCGGCGCGAGCGGGAATGAACGAGATGACGGCCGTTGAAATGTCTGTCAGAGTCGCGGTAAATCATCTCGAGCGACGCGCGTGAGAGACAAGAAAATTCGGCACGCGAAGACAATGCGATATACACACCGTTCCAGCGACAAGGTGCAATGGTGATTGGTGGATGCACCGCTGGTCCACGTCTCTTTTATACCTCGCGGCTCGGCGCGGCGCGACCCCCGACAAAGCGGTACCGCCCCCTGGACACGTGACGATGCTGGATCTGCCACCAGGGATACTATGCGCTCCTTGCAGCGCACCCCGTCGCAACTACCCGCTAGACTACCCCACTACGGAAGCCCGCACCCTCCTCCTGTCCTTCCTCGCGCGGCGATGCACTAATTGATATCATTACGCCAAGTCCAAGTATGTGTGTAGACTTTGCGTCTATCGCTCGCGCGATATGAATGATGGGGTATCTTATCTCGATGGCGCGTAACTATCGTAAAACGATTGCCCCCTGGCTGTCTTACTCTGTCGACTTACTACTTTGTCAGCTTTCTCTGTTTGCGCGATTTTGAAAGCTCGATTGGCTGATTTTCACAGTCGTTGGCAAACTTTCTTTATCAGAGGCTCAATGAGAATAATTTATGTATTTGTTGAGAGACTAGGTTGATCACCGGAATATCTCTGGAAGCATATCGGAATATCTTTGGAATTATGTCGGCCGTATTCTTGAACGATTGTTCAAGTCGAAGAGGTAAAGTTACTTTGAATATTTCATACACAAATCCATATCGCATATATGTGATAAATTCCTGCGACTTTATATATATTTAAATATATAGCATTTTATTTTTTTTCGATAACAAATAATTATTAAAATTGTAAAAATGTTTTTCACTTTGGTCAATGTACATAACATCTTGCTTTAACGTAAGATTTATTCGAAAGTAATCCGGCTTATCGTCTCTGTTCTTTGATGAAGTTTGAAGTAAACACAGTGGAATAGCAGAATAATTAGCGTAAAAGGAAGAGGGCGAGAAAGAAAGAAAAAGAAGGAGATTTGACTGACAACTAGTATCTATTGATAGGGATGTCATCGAGGATAGCTGGGAGAGATAACGAGATAGCGAAAAGCAGCAAGGGGATGCAAGGAACGCAGGGCGAGGCGCAATCATCGGAAGGATGAAGAAAGAGAGATGAAGACAGCGAGAGCTTCTTTCCTTTGTGCTCGTACGATCTCGTCTTTGATCAATCCTTCCGCTACAAAAAGTCACCGATTGATCGAGCTCGAGAAGTGTCGCGCAGAGAACTTATTCCGGAGAATGTCCGACTACTATGCAGTCTAGACTTTCTTCAATAAACGGTCCACCGGACTGAATCACCCTTCGTTTATCAACTGTCTTTGCGCGGGTAAGAACGACGAAAATTCTATTTGCATGAAGCTGTGCTCCATCTCTATTCGCTTCTCAGTCGCTTTGGCGCATCGCGATAGTAATCTCTCGATACATTTAGTTATTCGGCGAAAGAGAGAAAGAAAGAGAGAACCAGATTTTTTTATTATTAATATATATTATTAATTATAAATTTGTTTTTTTTGTGGAATATAAGGAATAATCAATACTGATAAAAATTTTTCATTATTTTATCAATTAAATAAAACATCAATAATGAATTATTTATATAATTAATATAAATAGAAAAATTTAATAATATATATATTACTATTTTTTTATTATATTTCTTCTTATACTTTTTTTTTAATCGTATATTTTTTTCATGCATAATATGTTAATTATAAAACGATAATATACACACACAATACATAAGAATATAATTCTCTCGAATGGCATCACTGAACACGTGTCTCTCTCTTTTCTTCTTGTGACTTTTAATATTACAGAAAGTAACGCCCAATATCTGTTTATTAAATTTCGATAACGCGTTTCTAGTGATCGCGTTTCTTGCAATTTCCCAATGACACGAGAATCTTGGACGTTACGCGACCCTTCATTCGTATTCTGCTGGAAGTCACGAGTCATCGGCGATGGACCGACTCGATATAGTCGAAGTCAGTCTGTAAGAAAAGACAAAAATTCGCCGGAACAGGAATGGAAGAAAATAAAACGCGAATGTCACCGATTTGATCGATTTAACATATAGTTGAAAGAAAAGAGAGCATGCAAAACGACGAATCGAGATACTCTACAACTGGACCTCGAAAGTCGCGGTGATCTCGAAGTAATTGCGCGCATCTCGCGAATTTTAATATTTCGAAACAAATGAAAAGTTAGCAGGACAAGCCACGATGCAGGACATGCAGAAAATTCTTGTATGCACGAGCTTGACATTTATCAATCCTATTTTTCGTACATGTGAGTACAAATTTTATTCATCAAGATTATTATAAGCATTAAAAGTACAATTATATTTAATTAATATATTTATAATTATATTTAATTAACACGATTTTCACGTCGCGGAAACATTTTTCATTTTTATTTCTCTTCTACATCGAGAAATATCGCCGACTCTAAACATCGATAGCGTGCACGTGAAACGCGGCGCGAACAAATTGATCCGATCCTTCACCGAAAACGTCATTGGTTTCCATATGGAACGTGATCAATCGTCGTCCAGACGCATTCGGTTCGTCGCTGATAGATAAGCGACTATGGATGTTTCGTGCGTATACATATATACGCGTTAGTGCCCTCCACATGCTGAATTGGCGGCGCATAATCGGGCGAAACTGCCGTCAGGGCCCGTCAGTAACCCGAGGCGAACATTATACTACCGTACTGCCAATAGTTGCGTAATTACGTGCTCCCTGGAGGGTTTGCGGCGGTTGCGTGGAATCGTGACGGTGCTATGGAAGGTCCTGTCACTTGAGAGCGTGGACAGGATGCATCTAAGGACTACGCCCGTTAAAGAGCAACGTCGCCCTCCTCGGAGAATTGAAATTTTCAAACGTCAGAATCTTTATAGAAGTTTCGCAAATTTCTCTTGTAAATTTATTTTATAGAAAACTAGACATTTTAAAAACCGAAAGTGATGATTTAATAAGAATTTTTACAAAAACCAACGATATAATGAAATATTAGCAGCGATAGCACTAAGATCCTGTCATGGAGCGTGGACAGGATGCATCTAAGACTACGCCTGTTAAAGAGCACGTCCCCCCGGAGATGAAGTTATTTTTAGAAAACAGACATTTTAAAAACACTGGACTTGCAAGTTGATGATTTAATAAGAAATTTTTACAAAAACTCCAATATAAAACGATAATTGAAATATTAGAGCAGCCGCCGCTGAGAGCGTGGAGGGCAGGACACGCCTGTTAAAGAGCAACGTCGCCCTCCTAGAAATTTTCAAACGTCAGAATCTTTAGTTTCATTAAATTTATTTTACAGAAAACTAGACATTTTATAAAACACTGGACTTTGCAAAGCTTTGATGATTTAATAAGAAATTTTTTTTACAAAAAATCTCCAACATAAAACGATATAATTGAAATATTAGGAGCGATAGCGCTAAGATCCTGTCACGCTTGAGCGCGTAGACAGAATGCATCTAAGAACTACGCCTGTTAAAGAGCAACCGTCCCCCTCCTCGGAGATTGAATTTTCAAATGTCAGAATCTTTATAGAAGTTTCGCAAATTTCTCTTGTAAATTTATTTTACAGAAAACTAGACATTTTATAAAACACTGGACTTTGCAAAGCTCTGGCATTTAATAAGAAATTTTTTAAAAAATCTCCAACATAAAACGATATAATTGAAATATTAGCAGCGATAGCGCTAAGATCCTGTCTTTAACGGACAGAATCATCTAAGGACTACGCCCGTTAAAGAGCAACGTCGCCCTCTATGAAATTTTCAAACGTCAGAATCTTTATAGAAGTTTCGCAAATTTCTCTTGTAAATTTATTTTACAGAAACTAGACATTTATAAAACACTGGACTTTGCAAAGCTCTGGCGATTTAATAAGAATTTTTTTACAAAATCCCAACATAAAACGATATAATTGAAATATTAGCAGCATAGCGCTAAGATCCTGTAGACGAATGCATCTAAGAACTACGCCTGTTAAAGAGCAACGTCGCCCTCCTCGGAGAATTGAAATTTTCAAATGTCAGAATCTTTATAGAAGTTTCGCAAATTTCTCTTGTAAATTTATTTTACAGAAAACTAGACATTTTATGAAACACTGGACTTTGCAAAGCTCTGGCGATTTAATAAGAAATTTTTTTTACAAAAAATCTCCAACATAAAACGATATAATTGAAATATTAGCAGCGATAGTGCTATGGAAAATCCTCCCACTTGAGAGCGTGGACAGAATGCATCTAAGGACTATGCCTGTTAAAGAGCAACGTCGCCCTGCTCGGAGAGTTGAACTTTTCAAACGTCAGAATCTTTATAGAAGTTTCGCAAATTTCTCTTGTAAATTTATTTTACAGAAAACTAGACATTTTATAAAACACTGGACTTTGCAAAGCTCTGGCGATTTAATAAGAAATTTTTTTTACAAAAAATCTCCAACATAAAACGATATAATTGAAATATTAGCAGCGATAGCGCTAAGATCCTGTCACTTGAGCGCGTAGACAGAATGCATCTAAGAACTACGCCTGTTAAAGAGCAACGTCACCCTCCTCGGAGAATTGAATTTTTCAAATGTCAGAATCTTTATAGAAGTTTCGCAAATTTCTCTTGTAAATTTATTTTACAGAAAACTAGACATTTTATGAAACACTGGACTTTGCAAAGCTCTGGCGATTTAATAAGAAATTTTTTTTACAAAAAATCTCCAACATAAAACGATATAATTGAAATATTAGCAGCGATAGTGCTATGGAAAATCCTCCCACTTGAGAGCGTGGACAGAATGCATCTAAGGACTATGCCTGTTAAAGAGCAACGTCGCCCTGCTCGGAGAGTTGAACTTTTCAAACGTCAGAATCTTTATAGAAGTTTCGCAAATTTCTCTTGTAAATTTATTTTACAGAAAATTAAACATTTTATGAAACACTGGCCTTTGCAAAGCTCTGGCGATTTAATAAGAAATTTTTTTTACAAAAATCTCCAACGTAAAACGATATAATTGAAATTAGCAGCGACGATTTTATTAAGCTTTGGCGATTTATTAAGAAATATTTTTTTACAAAAAATCTCCGACATAAAACGATATAATTGAAATATTAGCAGCGACGTTTCCGCGCATTCACGGAAAGTACGTCTCTTCTCACGGATGCTGCGTAGCCGGTGCTGGCAACCGGTCAGCGAACATAGTTGGAGAATTGAATTTTGCGATTCTTATTCTCTCGCGGCGGGATACGGAGATTTCTCGAAGAAACAATGTCTCGCAGCTTCTGTTCCCATTCTCGACGGTATATCCGCGTCAGGCTCCTCTCTCGCTGCGCGCGGCTCCGCATCGGTAATGTCTAAAGATTTACGCTGCACACGTGCGCGCCGATGTTTCTCTCGTGCGCACACATCTCCGCGCGCGTAACGAGACAACAGGGTACGCGCTTTTTGCAAGACTACGAAAACTACACGAGCGCGCGTTCCCCTTAACATCATTATGCCGTCCGCAACAAAGCGGACTGATATATTAGAAATATAGTATTGTTTATACGTTAGACGATGTCGCGTCTCTCCGGCTATCGTGACAGGACTCGGACATTCTAGCGAAGCGTTTCGCTCGCGAGAGCGGACACGTAGGCACGATAGACGTAGGCATACGTAAGATACGAATCGCAAAAGCGCATGCTTGTAGAAATAAATTGCTCGCTTTGCAGATGTGTAATGCAGATTGTAGGCGCACCGGGAAAGAAGAGAAAACAGCCACTCCGTTTTGATGGCACGTTGACAGATAACGAGAGACTCGCCTATTTAGATCGCGCTGTTGCTTCGAGAGATCTATCAACGGCTCGTATCTTTTCCGACCGAGTAAACATGCCTTTCTCGTGTCCTTGCTTACCCCGATCTACTTACATCGAGTATATCTTCATCTATTAATAATAAGTATACGCGACGAGCTTGACAGAAATGACATTTGTTGTAATCTGTCCGTTGGATTTTTCGATATCGGAGAATCGAATCGTAATCTCGAGCGTTAGTCTTGAACTAACGTCGAATCCAATACGCAAAACTCGGAAGGTTTACATGCATAATGCATACCGCAACATTGCAGAGAAACAGGCAGGCAAAGTAATGGCAATAACAGCTTTCGACTCTTCCAACGATGTCCTTTTGTTCCTATTTTTATTCCTCCCCTTTGCTCTTCCTCCTGCGTCGCTATTTATTACAACACGAATCACTCGAGGAGGCTCTCTTGAACAGATACAGGTACAGATTCGATGGTAACCGTTTATTATGCGTCTTCGCACCAAGTCGCGTGCAAGCGCACGAAGAAAGAATCCGCGCGGGATCTCGGACTCGGCCGCAAGGATCAAAAACGGAGAACCGTGGAAGAAAGAAGCCAGGCAACGCGATCACGAAGTTTTAGCAAAAGTCGTAACGGTCGTATATTGTTTATCGTACATCTATAGAAAGAAATGTTGTATGCGTATCCATGTTTCCGAAAAGCTTATACATAAATCTAGGCCGACATAGATCGAGATCGCGTACGAGACAATCAAAACCGCAGAAACGTACCGTCGAGGCGAAACCGCAAACAACCTATCATAATTTTGCAGAAGCACGTCGGCGAAAGAGCGTATCAATAGTTTGTCTTTGACTATGCATTTCGGAGAGAAGCCGAGAGAGAGAGAGAGAGAGAGAGAGAGAGAGGGGAGAGAGCATGTGTAAATTTCTAGCAAATATAATTTATCTTCCTCATCCTTTTCTTTTCTCGCGGTGAGAAGACTACTTCGCTCGGAAGTAGGATCCGTGCAAAGGCAGCCATCCGCTGACTGTGGTCAGCGAGCGGGACGAGACTGAATATATCGTCGTTTTGCCACGTCTGCCGGCAGTCTAGACTCGTCGAGTCCTCGAGTCCGACCGTCCGACGTCACCGAACGAACAGACTTTTAGGGCGGTGCGGAACATCCGCGAAACGTCGTGTTTTGTAGCGAGGCACGAAGCAGGTAGACGGATTCTACCGGAGCGAATCCGTTTCCGATTCTAGGCAGCGGTCAGTTGCGCAAACACTCCTCACGAGAAACTCGCGTTATCCGTTTCGCAAAGTTGCCATTTTCGCCGGAGGTACTCCTGGCGAAGGTGTTTGCGTATCGCGTTATAATCTGCCTTATCTCTGGGCGGCATTATTTCACGTTGAGAGATCCCCACTTGGCACGACTGCTTCTCACGCGCAGGCCACGCACTTTCTTCCTTGGAGCAACTTTATCGATAATTCGCTCCTGAGACGCGAGGAGCGGATAAAAGAGCGAGAAGCACGAGAAGAGAGGAGAAAACATTAAGGTATCTCGCAGCGAGACGGTGCACATGCAGTGCCTTCCAGCTGCATCCGCGACACACCTGCCTCTCCTTCGTTCTACGGTACGCCTTGGACGGACTTTCCAAGAAATGCAACCACGCGCCGTTTCTCGCGCCGTTTTTCATCAATTGTTCTTGCTGGCGCATTCATGCGTCCTCTAGTCCCTCTTTCCTCTTTCATTTTTACTCTTCTCGTTTTATCTTCGTCTCTTTTTTTCGAATTTTTCGAATTTTTTAAATCAATTCAATCAATTTAGTAATCGACCTTTTAAATCGGATTAAAAACCTTACATTTTGCATACTTGTATAAAAGAAGGTCTTCGATTGCTTCCATTCTCTCTCTCTTCGTACATTATTTATCATTATAATATCTCGGTTGTTTATTTTCCGCAAATCGTAGACTACTGTTGGACATTGTTTCACTTTGGCGTAGCCTTTTGGTCAGATATTACTCGTCGTTGACAATGGCACTGGCATAAGCTACGAGTTCCTGGCCGAAGAGGGCGAGAGACGAACGGGCCCTCTCGGCTCGGAGATCCTGAATGGTAATGATTATAGCAAATTGCTCTTGCTTGGCTTGGGGGTGCCTAATAGCCACTCAGTGGGGCTGTTGAAACCGCGCGCCCCTTCGTTCAACCTTTGATCCCCCCGCCGGAGTCAACCCTTCAAAACTTGATTGTTTCTACCCTGCTCCACAATACGGATGGACCCCTGAAGTTCGTTCTCCGTGGATGTTCTCGATATGTCTTATCGACGTGCACATTTTTCTTGTAATAATGCAAAGTCTTACATAGATTTTTTTTTTTATAAAGTCTTGTATAAATTTTTTTACAATATTCAATTTTCTGTTTTAGATAGCAATTGATGTACAATTTGTGAAAGTATTTTTCATATTCTTCCCATTTATAAAGTTGATTAGCCGGTCTTCAAACTCGTCGAGAAGCTCTAGATATTTAAAGTCTTCGCTATCTCGAGAAAAATATCAAGGAGCAAGAAAGAGAGAGGCAGGTTCGATACGGAGAGAGGCACGAATGTACTTTAACGGACATTGAAATATTAAATGTCGAGATGCCGTCGGCGGAGAGAGCCGTCAAGGAATCGGTAACGTTACACTTACTCGCCCGCTCACGCACGTGTCTACTCACGTGCATGAATGCATGCATGCGTGCGTGCGTGCGTGCATGCGTACAGGTCATTCCAGGACGATGCACAAGTTGGCAGAAAGTATTTTCAAGGTACAGGGCAGTCTGACTGCGAATGACTGACACGTACCGAGAACGGGTCGGCCTCTTCGCGTCGATGCCGAAGATGGAAAGAGCGGAAGGAGGAACGATGAGAGAAGGCAGGGCAAATGAAGTTGGCGAGTGTACGAATAGAGGAGAGCGAACGGCGGTGCAAAACTAGGAGGACAACGTGCCAATGCGACGACTCAAGGATAAAAGGATGCGGGAATAAGAGACAAGACTCTGCGACGCGTTGTCTTCCGTTGAGGAACAAGACGAGAAAAGAGAGAACGGGACGGAGAAAGGGAGAAGAGCGCACAGGGGAGAACTCGCCTGCAGGGACGACGGTCGTTGCTGCCCACGCCATGGACCATCTATCCACGTCCACTGTGACCACCTGCGCAATCTGACAGCCTAGCTCTAACGATGCGCGTATGCTCTTCCACGATATTCTGCGAGAGACAGACGTGTCCATTCGAGATGTGTTCGTTCACCGATACAGGCGCGACGTTAGTCTATAATGAAGGGAAAAATCAATATATATCGAACGTGTAATCTTGCCATCTTGCTGCTTTGTATCGGCAAAAAGGAAACGAGATTAACGCGAGATTCTTTCCAGACATTATGCAATCTTTCAAAAATGTTGAGCACTCGTGAATTTTTTCTCTCTTCTCTGTTATTTTTTTTTTTAAATATAATAGTATAATAAATATGCTGTCCATTAGCGTTTCTCTTGTATATTTCTCATGACAGCGTATTTTTTAGATATGTTTTCTTGCAATATTATCAAGAGCGCCTCCAGTCATTTCGAGATCTCGTTGTTCTGCGCAGCTTTACGTAAATATCAAAGCCCTATGGTTATTGCGCCGAGATCAGATCAGTCTCTCCTTCTCTTTCTTCCTCTGTTATAACCAGTATTATAATGTAAACTTGCATTATATTATATGATGGACACTTTGCAGACTGTTAGCTATTCGGAATTCCTTGAATGACACATCGAATTTTTTGCTTCATAGAAAGGGATTATCGAGAAACGATTTAATTTGATGCATCATTAAGAGAAGCACTGCTCTGTTAATTTAGGCTTTGCGAATAGTGTAAGGTATAAATTGGCGATTATTCGTGAGGCTCACGATTGACCACGCGAGTGAGGTAAAGCAAAAGCTCCTTTACGATCGTCCATGGTGCAAGAAGCTTGTATGCGTTGAGGATGCGTTCTCCAAGCTCCTCGCATAGCGCCGTTAAAAAACTGAAAAGCACTCGCTAAGGCCCGCGGGACAATGGACCTCTTCTCTCTCTTTCTCCTTCTCTCGACCAGCGGTCGAAGGTTTTCAGCACCCTAGTGGTCAATTTCCCACTCAGACGGAATCATTAGTCTACGGCTATGGCTCAGGGTGCTCTTGCACTCCCTGACGAGACAAGTACACTCGATGGGCGAAACCAAGTACTAAAACCAAACTCGCGATCAACAAACGGGGAAATGCGCGCACCACGTTATATGTCAGACATAATCTTCAGTCGTTGCACGAGGATTAATTATTAATATAACGCGATAGTGTTGATTAAATATTCGAAAAAGGTAGAGATTGATAAGGGAAATTCCTGTCGATAGAAATTAAAATAAATTCTTTTGCTCTAGCTTTTTCAAAAAACTCAAATTATACATCATAGTACATGTTTTTTAGAAATGCTCGCAATTTTTTATTATAAGATAAAATTGATCGATATAAATTATTTGAAATCAAACATATTTGATACAGATTCCTTTAAAAAGTTACTCATCTTTGATGATCGTCGATTGTACAACCAATCTATATTTACGCCTGATTCTTTTAGGGACATATAATGTTGATGAACGAGCGTGCGATGAATGCAGGTTGGCAGGATGTCCCTGGTCGCGTGAGGATCGCGTGGCGACAGCTAAACAATATATGTATTCTAAAAACGAGACAGAGCGATAAAGAGAGGAAAAAAGCAGCAAATATAAGGAACGATGATGACGAGGCGAGAAAAAAAAATGATTGTACCAAGAGCCAACCACGTCCGCCTGGTAATTACGATTACTATCTATGAGTAGCCAGTGACTGTCCAAGTAGCGTGAGAAGAACAACCGTTGAAGTTCTCCATGCGAACTGGTTTCACGCCTCCTGGTTCCGTTTGCAAGTGCACGTAGCCGATCACGTAGACGTTGCAGATACTCGGGAGAGGAAGTAGGCGTACACTATACTTGCATATACTCATTCTCTCTTTCTCTCTCGTTTTCCTCTTGTTTTTATATTTTTGCTCCGCGCAAAACTAATATATCTTTACCTCTCGTCTTCTCCAGCTCCAACCTGCCAGAGTTATCTACCTCTCGCTAATCCACGCATACGTCTATTCGGATAGGTGACTATTTATTTATCTATTTATCCATCCGTCTACGTTCATTGAATGTTGATCTATCTGTATTATTAGGACATTCGATATCGATAAGAAATTAATTAATTAATTAACGTGCCATACAGGAAAACAAGTAGATATCGATTAACTTTATTGGACCAATTTTTGAAGAAACAAACACGGAGGAGGCGAATTACCCGCGCCATGTTTAGCGCAAAGTTAATCCAATCTACCCAACTCTCCGGGATGTGGACGATGCTCCGTGATATCGCAGGATATCCGATCGGTACGAGCAAGAGAGAGAGAGAGAGAGTCGCCGTGCTATGCCACGTAACTCGCTTTCGCAGCGTGTTACATCCCGAGGATGACGACGAGCCACGTCGGTCACGTGTATAAGTACGCGTACGGAGCCGCGTATGATCGTGCGTGCGCGGGATTACGCACGCATACAGCGCAGGCAGCGATGTGCCGCATTCACGTAGCCCCGTCTAGACGGCCGTCAGACGTATTATTGAGTTCGCGTAACTCTGCGCTACATAGCTATCGCATTACCTATATGTTATGTGCGCGCCTGCTCGCGCGCTTGTGTAGGTACGTTACGTGCGTGCGTGTGCGTGCGTCGGCGCGCCGCACACGCATGCACACACACACGCGTGCGCGCGCGCGCCGAATCGCGCCGAGGTTGGCTCCACAGCTGACGTAACCGCCGCTAATTACGCGGTCGACTCCGTAGATCGGTTCGTTGCGTCGCTTTCGGTCGCTCGTTGCACACGTAAGTACATAAGGTGCACGCGTCTGTGTCGAGCCACGTGCACGCTCTGGCGAATCGCCAAGTTCCCCGATTCCTTGACATTTTTCTACAACGAATTAAGGCCGCGAATTTGTTGGGACGCGCGGGGTTTCCGACAAGAATGCGTCTTGTGTTTTCGAAACTTTCCTGAGTTTTTTTTTGCTTGTCGCAATATTGCTGCAAACAACAATGATCCGCGCTGAATGGGGCGGTATAGTTTGTTATTGATATAAATTGATTTCGTCTAGTTGCACAATTAAAATGAATGATGATACTTTGCGCGGAGCAACCGTACGTGTGCAACCTGTAATTATATCCGCTTCTTCAATTTGCAAACTTATATATAATTCAGATCGATGCTCAGCCGCTGGCTAATGCAACAGTAATGACCTGGCGGAAATTATCGCTGCGCTGACTCTACCGCGTGTATGATCTTGGCGAAAAATACGTGATATACGCGTGAACGCTCTAGGAAATTCCCTTTCGAACTACCGTTCATAAATCGAATTGCTTCGCGCATCTCGAAGGATACAAATGTGAACGATAAAGCTGGCTTATCCCGATGGCAGAAGCAATCAACGAAGCATCTCTATATCCCTTTTACGAGATAAATCATAAATGACGAAATCTATCACTTTCGGAGAAAAAAAACAATTATCAACACCAAAGAGTCATGTAATCAATGTGTCAAAAGTAAGGGTATTTTAAGAGTAATATGGGAAAAAAGATTATGATATAATCGAAAGAAAAATGAATATTGAAATGTTAAGTAATTAAAAAATATAATTAGAAAATATGTAATTAAATAATTAAAATATAATTATACTTGGACGAATGAATCTCTCTTTGCATCTAGATTGTACGCATGTATCGCATTTAATGCAAATAATAATTTAATGCAATCTAAGTATCATTTGGAGATGACAAGTTTATTATAGCGATCTAACATGCATTTAATTTATATCAGACAAGTGGTTCATAAAGTGAAATTGATCGCAAGTCTACGCGAGTCTATAATTTTTACAATTACAATTTTTTAAAATCTACTATTTTCTTAGCCGTTACTCGTCTCGAATCCAGTGTTCTCTTCTTCTCGTGCCACTCTGGCCACCTACGCGATATTCTTGTCTCCGACGAGTCACAAGCGCCCGGAGGACGCTTCGTGCCTCGCCTTCCTGGAACTCGTCTCATTCAGCAGCGCGAAACTATTTATAGGACTTGTTCCGATGATGTACTGAATGAACGGGTTATCTATGCGCGTTACGAACATTTCTACGGGCAATGATCGCGTTTTTATGACCTCAGCAGGGCCATTTTATCCGCTGATTACAGCGCGATATCTAAAGTTTATGCAAAAAAAATTGCAAAATGTCATTTTGTGACTAAAATGTAATTAAAGTAAATTAATTAGCGTTTAATTGATACATGATTATCGATATTATTTAGATTTTAGAAATGTAAATAAAAATATTAGAGAGGGGAAAAAACAATTTGTATATTAATTATATATGATTCTCACGCGAGTCACGTGACTCGCGTCAACGTCTATAGTATCGATGTCTTATGATATGTATACGTGTTTTGTCTCTCGACAAACGACCAAGACATAACTAACTGATATTTGATTTGGATCGCTGCGGGATATTAATACGATATCGATCGAGTTCTCGCATGTCTGATGTCACAGCTGTGAATTATTCGCGAGCGAAAAAAGATGGTCTAGCGTTACGTTGGTATATTATATCGACAATTTATACATCGCATCGATATACGTCTCTCGTTGTCGAGCTTGATGAGAAACACTGCTTTTCGGGCCTGAATAAGATTCGGGCCAACATGATTGTTTAAGAGAGGTCAATATAATGACGCGAGCATAGACCAGTCTACAAAACAGGAAGATCCACTTGTCATAGATTAGGCGGCCCTTTCGCAGGCACATGTAGGTCCTATGGGAGTAGTCCCGTGCGAAGGAACCGGCCGGAGTCGTACAATCTATTTACTAATATCGCATAGTGACGTGTCCTCGGCGAGTAATAATAACGGACACGTGCACGCGTCCTTCTCGCGAGGTGGTTGAACTCCGGAATAGATAGGACTCGCACACGCTTTCAGCGCTAAATACAGGATACGGGCGTGTACATGTATATGTATATCTTGCTGCGTACTAGAATCGAGAAGTCGCCGAGCATAACTGGCGAGAGATTGACGAACACATGTTTTTCTATCGTTAATTAACGCGGGCCGCCCACGCACACGTTCCCCGGTAATAGGGACATACATAAATGCGCGCGGTACACTGCAAAGCGTATCCTGCACTGTCTACCGGCTGCTACTTCATGCGTGCGTCCGCATTCCTAGCCCCTTCAATTACAAACCGCGTAAAGGTACGCGTGTGTACGCGCTTGTCTATTAGAACGCACGGTGGACAAACGCTAACAACGACCACGCATTATTACCCAGCCAGAACTGGACCCTTTGTTGTTTCTGCCGGTGCTACAGTCGACATCCGGCTAGCTTTGCCTAGCGAACAACGTCGCTATCATTTTCACCGTGTGCGCGGCCATACGCCGACTCTTTTCGAACCTTTTATCAATATTGATCTCGAATGGGAAACGCTTGTACCTCTCGATGTGTATAATACTCGGACCGCGACAATTCCGTTGCACGGAATATAATTTTATTAATTATTACCGAAGTATCTCGCCAGTTACTCGAACGATGATAGTCGTCGAATATATTTGACCATTTTTTTATCTAATATATATATTTTATATTTTCAATTAATTTTATATATTTTATATGTTTTAATATATTTTAATATAGTTAATCATTTTAATTTAATATAAATTTAATATAATTTAATATAAATTTAATATAAATTTAATATAAATTTAATATAAATTTAATATAAATTTAATATAATTTAATATAAATTTAACTTAATATATTTAATTAATTAATTAAATATATTAAGTATATTAAGTATTAAATATATTAAGTATTATTTAAAGAATTATTTATTTAATTATTTAATTATTTAATTTAATATAAATTTAACTTAATATAATTAATTAATTAATTCAATATATTAAGTTAAATTTATATTAATTTAAATAATTAAATAAATAATTCTTTAATAAATTTTTATGTATTCTTGCATATAGAAAATTGATGGACGGTTGTCTATGGGTTCCGCGAAATGTAAATCAAAGTTGAAATAATTAGCTTAGCAATTGTCAATGTAACGTTGCTGCAATATAGAGGAATAATAATTTGAATATTTTTACGAGGGAACCTGTTCTCGATTAACATATAATTAAGAGAGTTGGCGAATACGTATTAAAAAGTCCAACGAACGTAGAGATTTTGCAACGCGCAGTTGAAAGCATAATATTACTACTTGCGGCCAACATATGATAGCCGCATTATTACACTTGCGGATCGTAGAAACACGCCTTATTATTGGTCATTATCTATATGAAATTATGCATCCGATCGCTAGTTTCCTTTTTCGTTCGCATGCGTGTGTAAAATCGAGTCGTTTCGTCATTAGAATATTTTATCGTGCCTCACCCATCAAATTTAATGTGCGATATAATTACGGTTTTACTTATGAAAATATACGCGTATTACAAGTTAGCGGAAATTTTTATCCAAGTATAATACGATAATAATTACGACTATTTAATTATAACGTACATGTGGATATTTAATACATGCGTACATCGATTTATCAAATATCGATGATAGCATATAGGAATTATATAGAATTGCAACCTCGATTACGGCTGCGTTTTGCGGCTTTGAAACGCAGGTGGCGAAACGAAAGTGTGTTCACCAGATATGCTTAATGAACAATGATCGCGCGGGAATTTGATCCGCCGTCTCGTAATGTAGGCTAGACATCATCTCGAATTACGCGACGAGCCAGCGGCCGCAACTGTCACTTTGCGTTTATCTCGTCACACGCATCGGAATGTAATATCCTGATTAACCCTTGCGTCAAAATACTACCGTTTTTCCATCGACGCGGCCATGTAGTCCAACGTTATCGTCTGTCTCTTTTGTGGTAGATAAAAATTATCAACAAGCGTGTTCCACGTCTTAACATTTTTATATCGGTCGAAATAAATTTAATATTTCATTAAATACCATGTACCTAATGTAACATTTTTCTATCGGTCGAAATAAATTTAATATTTCATTAAATACCATGTATCTAATGTAACATTATCAAGCTTGAGTTACAAGCGTGTCGTTGCAATAATTTTTATTTTTAACGTGTGTGTCTTTCTGTTTTAGTTTTTCATCGCAATTCACGATACAACTAAGACAAGCGAAGTAAGGCACATGTAGTTTATGGGAAATGGATGCGGTCGACAATTGCCGAATAAATGTGGATCGTTTCGGAAAAATAGGGAAAAACGAGCGCGGCCAGACCAAGTTGGTTCTCTATCTTTTCCTCCTTCAGCCAGTGGAGGGATGCATCAAGGCCAGATGAGGCCTGTCCACTAGTAAAAGAGGGCCGAAAAATGGCTGACAGGTAACAAACGAGAGCCATTTGTTAGCACCGATTTGCCCTGGCGTTTACCGCCGCGTCTAGACGTCCAGGTCCGCCCGGATTCCCTCTTCTACTACTCGTACGGTACATTTCCGTAAACTCCTCGCTGCTGATATTTACCAAGAATCGCGTTTGGCGAGAGATACTCGAGTTAATGCGTCTTATTAATTTCATCGCAGGAAAGAAACGCGCGCGTTCGTTTCTCGTCTAGTGCAAACGAGTCGAGACATTCGACGCGAATCTCGAAGAAAAATCGCTTGAAAATTAAAAACTTTTTCACCTAAAAACCAGTTTCCTGGGCGGAATATTATCTCTCGATTTAAAGCAACTCAAATCGGTTAGATTTGCGTTCGAGACATAAAACACACATAGTATCTGTATCGCACGATCTGTGCTCGCCGTCTTGCCGTGAGTTCGTTCCCGCGCCCGGAAATGCATAATTGAAAGGCGAGGAGAGCCTCATAAATAACCGCGCTAATTATTTCTAGCCTCGCCAATTTCCTGCCTTCTTGTTTGTATGCCTTCTCTCCTTCTGCTCCTTCGTTTTTTTTCTTTCTTCACCGCAATTACCTTTTCTTTCTCATCCACTTTTGCGTATGTCGTTATAGGAATTTCGCAATCCTTTTACTTAAATATTTTCATCGCGTGCTTTGCTATCGATGATTAATACAAATGTAATTACAGCATTATTGAAGCAATTGAAAATATTGCTACAAATTTTTAACTAAGGTTTTATTAAAATAAAATTTATTTGAAAAAAAGAAAGTAAAAACTTTATTATAAAATATTATATCATCTCGATTAATTTTTGGAAAGTACTAATTAATATAAAATGCAAAGACAGAAATTTATATAATACGTAAAAAATTATTTTCATTAAAAAAACAATCAAAAAATTTATTTCATGAGACGCCTTTCACCGAATTGCGTCGAGCTTCTTGCTCGTACGAAGATAAATTAAATTGAAATTCCACGAAATCTTCAATTTCTACATCAGATTTATATTCAACAAAAATCGCGCTCGTTTTTTCGTAAACTCGTGACTCAATTTGAAAAATTCACTTCAAAATTTCTGATTACCGTCCCGTCTTTTTGTCCTATCGTGTCTGCGGTCTGCCATTTTTATAAGCTCCATAAAATCTGCGTACGACCAAAATGGAGAAAATAGTTTAGTGACGGGCCTGAATGGGCCCCGCGAATGGACACTGTTAACTCCAGGTATCCAATGGTATAAAATTGACTTTTTATCGCGAGAGAAAGAACGACTGGAATTTAGACAGCGATGTTTTCGGAGGTTTTTAAGCGCAGCAAAACCTAACATTTTATTCTCTTTCAAATATTTTGTCTTTAAATAGTGCGAATGTTATTTTATTACAAATTATATCGAGATTGATTTAAAGAAAGAAAATCACTTTCTTTAGCGAATCTGTTTGTTAATTATAATAGCGATAATCGTGAAATTATTAACATTTGAACAAAAGAAATTATATATTTAACTTTGTAAAAAAAGAACAATAAAATACATTAGAATACATTAGAAATATGTTTAAGAATATAAATTTCATAGAGAATGAATGCAATATATATAAATTTTCAATGATAATTTTCAAGTTTTAATTATGCACAATCAATGATATTTTTTATTAATTCATAAATACATACATGAAAAATGATTGATAATGAACTAAATCTTTTTCAGGATTAGATAGTTCTCACAGATTTGTCAAATATTATATAATTAATATATCTTCATGAAATATAACAAAATATAATACATATAATTCTGCATTTTGTTACAAAGCTATAATGATTTTCGTAAAGATTTTACAGATTTCTACTAAAATTCCAGATATAAATAATGATAAATTAATAATTTATGTACAAAACTATTTAAATTTTTTACATGATTAAGCGTAATATACATATAAATTCAATTGTATACGTATATTCAATAATATACAATATAAATCTCAATTTTTTGAATTAATAATACCTATTGACAAATCAATCCCTTATTTCTTTATAACGTTCCTGCGTCTTTCGCCACATTGTCTGTTTCTTCTCCGTGTTAAAATCTAGTTCGATATTGGGAAAGTCTGCTTCACTCGATCCAATACCCGCTTTGTTGTAATTGCCTCTGATAGATACCTATAAAAAATATCGCAATTTCTTATTATAATTATAATCTAAATCGCTTAATTTAATTTTAAATCGCTCTCATTAATTTTTCAGGCGGATTAAATATAGTTGCCAACGAGGAAATCATAGTTTCAGTTTTGCGCCAAGTTCTCTCTCCGCCAAAATCCAGTGAACCCGTCGCTCTATTTAGGCCAAGTGGCATCCCCGTCTACGCTCCAAACAAGACCGTATCTACTACCGTCGTTACTTGACTTACTTAGCGCGAAGAAAAGAAGAGACAAAAAGACTCAAGTACGGTGGAAAACAATGAAAGGAAAAGGGTCGCTCTTTTTCTCAAAGTACTTTATCACAGTCTCATTAGCCGACAAATTTCTGCCCACGCATATACTTTGCTAATTACTTTATTCATTTTATATATCGTAAATTTCTCGATAGGAAATATGATTTAATCTCGCGCGCGATGGAATAGAAATTACTTGTTATTCTGCTCCCTTATAAACGAGAAGATCGCCTAAAGGAAACACTAAGAATTCATGCCGATGACAATCGTGCAACGACCGTAGAACACGTAAAACGACCGCGGTCGTTACTCGATTGACGAGCTTGCGAGAGTCGAGGAGCGAAAAGGCCCAACTCGGGAGTTTCGCTTTCTCGCTCGATGATGCTAGCGATGATGCATCTGTCTGGACTGTCTAGACCACTTGCATATATATTATAACTCGCTCGTCGATTCGTTTTCTCTTCTCGTTCGTGGTCAATATCGCCAAAAAGAAAGAATCTTTTACGAGAATTGTGTTCATTATCTTTATTTGATGTCGGTTAACTTTAATTGTTTTCACTTGACAGAACTTGATTAATCGACAAATATTTAGAAATATTTACTCGGTTCAATTCAATCATTAAAAGGGCAACAGAATATCAAAGTCCA
Organism: Camponotus fellah; assembly: GCA_030586385.1. Lineage (NCBI taxonomy): Eukaryota > Metazoa > Arthropoda > Insecta > Hymenoptera > Formicidae > Camponotus > Camponotus fellah. Next base: position 673,418 of record JAPIVC010000802.1, on the reverse strand, counting down.
AAATGGAGTGCAATTCGCGTTCTGGGTCGCTCAAGCAAAAAGTCAATTAGATTATTTATTATCGCGCCCGGATTAATGCTATTTCGAGATTGTCAATCGAGACAATTATTAGCCTTACGGTTAACGTAAATGGATCGATGATATTAAAGAGAGAGACAGACAAGGGTCTGCATGGCGGAGTAAACTATGCTGAAAAGACGACCGGTATAAGATATTCATTAAACAGCGTCTCCCGTCGGATATCACCGTCGGATTACTAAATTATTTTGTCTAGTCTCAGCACCACACGACCTAGATTTCGTAAGTTTATTATAAGGAGGAGACTAAAATAGCTTCCAGCCTAGTAATAATGTCAGTCATCTCTCGCATATATTCGCAGTTTCATTATTTATACGAGCCGAGATTGAAATAAAAATCGACTTTAATAGAAAATTTGCTTGAAATTCTGTTTACTGTAGTCTTGCAAAAAAGCAAAAAAAAAAAAAGGAGGAAAAGACCGCGAATTGCCGAATCGAATAACGCGTGTTGATACACGACAAAGTAAATTGACAGTCTCGTCTGACGCGAGGGCGAAAGCTAGGAGGGTAGAAAATAGGCAAATAGGCCACATCGGTTGACGTGTCGAACGACACAGCCGAGAGGAGGCAATGCACCGTGATTACCGATTAGATGGCGCAGACATGTCGCGACGTCTGCCTTCCTCCCCTCCCGCCTCTCTCTTCTCCCGCTTAATTCATCGTTCAACCCCAGACACGTTTAATGCATATGCGTACCCCGATTCGTCGAGATGCATCGATTGTGCGTGCGTGTGCGTACGTGCGTGCGGCGCGCAAAACTCTATCGCGCGCTCGGGCAAGGGGCAACGCGTCAATTGGCGGCCGCGAAAAAAATACAAGTGGCAGAGCATCGAGAAAGATCTCGCAGAAAGGATTGAAAATCTCGCGCGCGCGACAACCGATGAACCGATGCAGTCGACGGCGGCGAATGCTCGATACCGATACACGCTCGATAAGAGAGAGGAAGGAAATTCCTGGGTCGAGAACCCAGACACCGTGTGGTCGATCGTACGAACAAAACGGTGCCGACGTACAATAACATATTAGGAATTCGCGGGTTCTCTGACGCGACGGTGGTAGGGTACCAGACGGTCTGTGCCAGTTCGAAAGTTTGTCCCGGTTTACCCGTCTGGCATACCGGGAAGCGACGTGGACGCACGTGCGCCGCACCTTGACAGCTTGAATATGGGCTCCGGCGCGGAGACAGCATATTGGGTTCGAAACTTTGCTCGTTTACAACGCTGCCAGTGTGTCTGCCACCGCCGTCGTCGCCACCTCCTCCTTCCTTTTCCTCCTCTGTCTCCACCTCCGAATACATCGTCGACTGCACCGCGCCGCGAGTCTCAAATAAACGTCAAGCTTCTCTTTCTCCCCCGGTCCCCTTTCTCTCTCTCGTATCCATTGTAATCGAAATGTTTCCGCGCGAAACGTGTACGCCTGGAGAAATGTACAATTCCATCGAGAAAAATTTATTTTAAGTCGGCGGAAAATATCTTACGAGTCGATACTGGTCAGGATTAGATTAGAGTCTTCGTCAACTTAATTTAAAAAAAAATTAAGTTTGAAAATGTTGACGTAAAGCTTCTCTTTCTGCCTCGATCTCTTTTCTCTCTCTCGTATCCATTGTAATCGAAATGTTTCCGCGCGAAACATACGCGGAAAAATGTACAATTCCATCGAGAAAAATTTATTTTAAATCGGCAGAAAATATCTTACGAGTCGATACTGGTCAGGATTAGATTAGAGTCCTCGTCAACTTAATTTTAAAAAAATTAAATCGCTGAAAATGTTGGCGTAAAGTTTCTCTTTCTCCCTCGGTCCCCTTTCTCTCTCTCATATCCTTTGTAGTCGGCAGAAGATATTTTACGAGTCGATGCTGGTCAGGATTAGATTAGAATCCTCGTCAACTTAATTAAAAAAAAATTTAGTCAAAATGTCGGCGTAAAGCTTTTCTTTTTCTCTCGGTCCCCTTTCTCTCTCGTGTCCATTGTAATCGAAATGTTTCCGCGCGAAACATACGCGGAAAAATGTACAATTCCATCGAGAAAAATTTATTTTAAATCGGCAGAAAATATCTTACGAGTCGATACTGGTCAGGATTAGATTAGAGTCCTCGTCAACTTAATTTAAAAAAAATTAAATCGTTGAAAATGTTGGCATAAAGGTTCTCTTTCTCCCTCGGTCCCCTTTCTTTCTCTCCTATCCATTGTAATCGGCAGAAAATATCTTACGAGTCGATGCTGGTCAAGATTAGATTAGAATCCTCGTCAACTTAATTAAAAAAAAATTAAGTCGTTGAAAATGTCGGCGTAAAGCTTCTCTTTTTCTCTCGGTCCCCTTTCTCTCTCTCGTGTCCATTGTAATCGAAATGTTTCCGCGCGAAACATACGCGGAAAAATGTACAATTCCATCGAGAAAAATTTATTTTAAATCGGCAGAAAATATCTTACGAGTCGATACTGGTCAGGATTAAATTAGAATCCTCGTCAACTTAATTAAAAAAAATTTAGTCGTTGGAAATGTCGGCGTAAAACTTCTCTTTTTCTCTCGGTCCCCTTTTTCTCTCTCGTATCCATTGTAATCGGCAGAAAATATCTTACGAATCGATGCTGGTCAGAATTAGATTAGAGTCCTCGTCAACTTAATTAAAAAAAAATTAAGTCGATAAAAATGTTGGCGCAAATGTTTAACCAAGCACACTTTGCATCATTTCCGAAACCTTTCATTTACTAAACTGCATGTTTACATACAACTAATTAGAAAATGCATTTATGTGATTGTTTCTTATGATAGACTCTAGATTTTCTAAATTTTAAATTGCTCAAGATACGCATCGAACACACAATTCATTAGCTCAATCCCGCAGATCTTTCATCGAGAAGCAGATTCGATAAGAATTGTATTTTACATATTACGTATCTTTACTCTTATTGCAGAATGAAAACGGACGCGTGAGCGTATAATCTCGGAAGCAGCAACCGGAGAATCGGAAGTGAGAATCGGACAAAGTACGGTATAGGACGGGGCAGAGAGACCGTACGCTTAGCCCGATGAGATGTGGACGTAGAGATGCAGACGAGGTACACGAACAGAGGTTTATGCATACCGATCGTACGCATACATGGACGTCACACGTTCTAACCGCGCGCGAGCGCACCTCCCGCGATAATCCTGTGATGGATGTCTCTAGGTAGTCGGTAAGCCCTACCAGCCAGACTGTGTTCGGTATATCGGTGTGTTTACCCAGACGGAAGCCGTCTGGCGGCGATAGGGCAACCGACGTCTCCCGCGTGGTATGTATGGTCCATATACGTCGGATATACTCTCTATACTTAACCATTAAAGTAACGCGTGAAGTGACAAATCAACGCTTAATCAAACGAATCGTCGCTCGATGATAAAGGACGACTCGACCGATCGGATATGCTATAATTACTTTGCATTCGAGTCGGAAACCCAGATCCGATCCGATCCGATGGACGCGAGTCGCGTTGATCGAGACGTATGCGTCTCGTCGAGCGCCGCCCCCGCTTGCTGTAATTAATAAATCTCTCATTGTACATATTTGTATGTCGATACCGGGACGATTATTCGGCCAACGTGTGCTGTGCGGGCATATACACACACCTCGTCTAGACCAATCGACCGCTCCTGACTGGATTGTATATTCCTAGCTAACTAACGTTATACGGACGCAAACCAATATACAAACAAACGTGCGCTTGTGTGCGGCAATGCCGACTGTTAAGCCGATACGTGCACCCGCCGCGTATACGGACCTCCTATGTATGCACAGAATTATGCACTCGCATCCGCTTCCTCCTGGCTGAGCTCTGGTTAATTTCGTTTACGTCTACACGCGTGTCTCTCCCTCGAGGGAATCCGATAGATCTCGCATTGCCTATGGAAAATGCAGAATCTCTTCGCTACGGTTCCGCACATATTCTTCGAGTCTCCAAACATTTTTGCAAGTTAAAACGGTTCAAAAATTATCTAGCGGTGTAAACATCTTTGTTTTTCCTAAAAATTTAGATGCGACGTTAGTGACAGAGACAATTCTGCATTTCTGCATTTCTGAACAGGAATAATATTTGAAAGGAAATGTTTAGATTACAAATTTGAAATTTATTTTGATTATGTGTACGAATTTATCACGCATCGTTTACGAGTATCATGTTCATTAAATGTATAATAGTTGCTTAATTTATCATAGATGCATCTTTGCATTTCAAGATTACGTATAATTTTGCTCATTAATAAAAGTGCTTTCAATTTTAGATGGAGTTCTCTCTTATCTATCCGATTTCTTCAGTTCTATCAGCGTTAAAAGTAAGAAAAAAGGAAACAAAAAAGATGAAAGAGAGAAAAGGCAATTTCTCTAAATAAAAAAGAGAACATGAGAGTAGAGAGAATTTTTTTCCTCAAGAAAACTCGCATAGAAAGAAGAAAAATTGTGAAAAACTAAAGGAGGTTAATAGAGAATAAGGTAAAAGCCGCCACTTTATCTATTTAGTATCTACGTTTAGTCAACGAACAAATAATCCTTAGACAGTAGAGATGTTTGCGTTGGATTTATTTGTGAGACTATAGAGAGAGATTCCCACCTGTTGCCTTCTGAGTCTCTTCCGAACGTGCGACTACCAAGTTCACTTTTCTCTCTTTTCTATCTTCTAGTCTCCAAACTTCTCTCATGCTCTCTTTAATCAGTTTCACATTTTTATCTTAATCTGTACACATATATCGTAAAGTTCATCGCTTCATCAAATTTCCTAATTATTACGCGAGATGAAAGATATATAATATATTTGCATTTCCTATCTTAAAAGAAATATTTAAATTATTGCCGAAAATAATTAGAAAGCTAGGTAAACAAGTTGTGTGTTAAATTTTATGAGAAGAGTATATTGAATGTGATTCGTAAATATATTAATTATTTTTTACGACAGATGAAATAATCTTTCTCTGAATGATAAATGTAATCGATATTTAATCGAAACAAGATATATATATTCAATTTGTTTCGATCGTATCGAGAGTATTATCGAGAGAATACGCAGGAAATCAACTTGTTTACTGTTGTCTTTCGTTGGACTCGACTCGCAAATATTCGCGTGAGATAGGCGCGCGTTCTACTTTTTCCTTTTTTCTTAGCGCTGTTTTCGTTGTCGCCAAAGTAAAAGGGCGAATAAATAGACGGTAGAGAAGAGAGTAAAAGGAAGGAACGAAAGGGAGATGGATGGCAACAACAAGTTATCGTAAAATAATCGAAGGCATGGGAATCAACATCTGCGATTTGCTCTTATTCGTTTGCCTACCTTGTTTTCGCGAGTAATGCATTCAAAACATTCTATTTTCATTTGGATTAAAGTTTAATATCATTTGCACAAACAAGTATATATATTATAAATTAATTAATTAAATATATATATTTTATACTATATTTAAAATATATTATTTAAAATATATTATATTTAAAATACAGTGTAAAATTAATATAAAAAAATATATAAGAAGAATAGAAGATAAAAGCGCAATTTTCATTCATGTAAGCAATTTTTAACAAAAAAAAATTTACTCTAATATTAAAACCGATCAGATTTTACATGCTAAAAATTTTTTTACGTTCCGTTTAAAATATATTAAACATGTGTAAAAGAATAAAATCGCCAAATAACACGAAAATCGTGAAAGAAAAGGGATACTCTCGATGTCTATAAATGAATTGATTTCTTTCTCAGTCGTCTATCGTTTACAGGTTTGCCCCGAGCTCGAATGCGGACTTGTCGAAGCGATCGAAGGAAGGATAGACTGAATCCTCAGTGCATTCCTGCAGCCTCTATCTCTCTGCATTACGTAATAGCAAAACGACCTTGCGTTCCATCGTAACGCCTGAGAATGGCAGAGAATCACGTACATCTCGCGGTCAACTTCCGCCAAGTCCCTCTATTTCTCTCTCTTTCTTTTTTTCCTTTCATCGCTATCATTGTTTTCGTCGGAAGAGAAAAGATGCGGCGAATAAATACGGCGCGGCAAGAAAGAAAATAAGCGGTGAGAAATAAAAGGTGAGCGGCAACAACAAGTTTTCGCGAGACACAATCCCGTGTGTCTCCGTTGTTTTCGCGCATGCAGTGCGCTTGCAAAACATGTCTCTCCATTCGAGATCAATGCCAGATATAACGTCTACAAAGAAATATAATTAAAGAGAAGTAAAGAGGTATAATTCAAGTTAAACCTAAGGCGGATTAATTAACTGATTCCATCTGGACTTGTCCTGCAGACTAAATTGTTTTGCGCAATTTTTCTCTCGACGAACTGTTTACATCCTTTAACATTACCTTATTTAGCAAGTTCCGTCTTATATACATATTGTGTTGATCGTATCGGGACATCGACGATTTACGTTTCCGCGGCAAAAAATCAGAGAGAGAGATATCTCTTTTATAGACGATTTACGGAAGCAACGGAGAATCCTTATTATGTTAGCCAGCAACTTGAGATTATTTATCGCGTCATTAATCAGACGAGTTTTTCCCGCCAGTGAGAATTGTAAACCGCAAACAGATGCAATATGGAAATGGATGTAAATCGTAAAAGGAGGTGTACGCGCTCGCGTTGTATCCGTGAAATGGCAGTCGATATTCAGGGAAGTCCATAAAATGAAATCGTTGCAGTTTCCGGATGCAGTTTGCGATTATTTCACGGTCCGAGTGTTCGCTACAAACATTGATTGCGGTTTATGTATATAAAGTATATTCAAAAAGATCGTAATATTACACGACTATGAGAAATCAGACGAGAAAGAGGAATGCAACTTTGCAATCTCGTTATCTATTCCATCATTTCATTGAGAATTTTCAGACTACTAGTCGCTAATTTTATTTTATGTAATGTAATTTTATTTTATTTTTTTTAATTTAAATGCGATTTTTACGATTGGCAAGTGATACAATGAGATGATCGCAACAACAAATAAATGTATTATGCGAGATGGCAAAGCGCATCTTTGTAATTCGTAATCGTACGCACTCGTCGGCCGGTAAAGCACTCAGATAAATGAATCCGCCGAGATTTTAGCCCCGTTAAAGTACAGCATGGCCTTGCGTACGCAGAGGCCACGTAACATAGTCCTCTTCCGCGACGCTTTTATATCTCGCGGTTTACTGGCAATCGCCATTCGCGGGCTTTACAATGTGTCTGGTTTACGGGCTCTCAACCGTCTCAACGAGTGTCTCCTTTCCGTTTCTCGGCTCCTCTCTTTCTCCGTCTCTGTCGTTTACGATATAGGTCACATCTCCGTGAAACGCACTCGAGGCTGCAACTCTCCGCGTGAGCGGCGCGCGTAAAGATGACGGTGATGTAAAAACGAATCCAATGTAAAAGCGAAATGGCTGTCTACGATGGCAATGCAACGGTGAACGTCAATACGCTAGATAAGATCAGCGAACGAGAGTGATCTCGAATCTTATTCCGACGAGCGAGTTTTTTCTTCTGCAAGATTCCTTTCCTTCCTCAAGGCGCGATATTAGCAAAAAATTAAAAGCTCGAAAATAGACTGAATTTAGTTCTTACAATCGTGAAGAAATAAAAAAAATATAGCCGGATCAGATATTTTGTAGATCGAGATTTTAAACTCACACTAATTTTTTGCAAAGAGAAAGGAGAGAAAAAAGAATGCAAATAATAGACTGGAATATCGATGATATATAATTTAAAGTCCACTCTTGGAGAGTTTAATCGTTTATTAAAAAAAGATTCAGCTTTATCAATATTCTTAGTTTTTAAATAAATGACATTTCCGTCGTGATCAGAATTTATTTCAAGACTAATATTCTCGTGTTTTGTGCGTACTGTCATTGCGTCTAATTGTATTAAAAAAAAAAATTGTTAGCCCCAACGAACGTCTAACATAATGTACAAGGTATATTCCACTGTCCTAAAGTGGCAGTGTTTTACGAGCAAAACCTAGCGGGAAAACATTACGTCTGATGAACGCGAGGTTGAACGTATGTTAAAGGAATTCTTACCAAAGAAAAAAAAAACGGGACATTTCGTAGAGGCAGCAAAACAGTAAAACGCCAGATGACATGATGATGAAGACAGATGTGCGCGAGCGAGATGTAATCCGTTAAATACGATACGTTATATATACATAATTAAAATTAAGATGCGATTCTCCTACCGATAATGAAAATCTCCTATTTCGATAATTAAAGTTTCGAGTACAAACGCACGCTTGCGTTCAAACTTTTCTTCCAATCTCGCGTTACACACATTTGTTTATTTAAAAGAAAATCAAAGAGAGATCCCCATGGGAACCATGCTACGTAGAAAATACAGCCTGCGTCTAACAGCGACGATGCTTTACGAGCAAAAAGCGCGAGCGGCTCTCTATATCTAGCGGAAGCAACGGTTAGAACGGCGGGGACAAATTTGACAAAAAAGACGAAACGGTGAGGGAGGAGGAGGGAGGAGGAGGGAAAGAGAGAGAAAGAGAGAGAGAGAGAGCAGGCTGGGACAACAGGACGAGCAAATGGGTGGTGAGGCGACAGTGGACAGAAGTACAGACGAGAGAAAATAACAGTCCCCTTATATCCCACCCTTTAATCCTTTTACGCGCACAAGCACCACCGCCGACTGTATGCAATGGGGCATACGATGCGTCTAGACAAAATAATGATTTGGATTTCAATACATTTGCATTCATTACCCCCCTCCCCCTCTCCTCCTCCCCCCTCCTCCCCCGCCGGGATACCCACCCGCGATCCGGGCGGTCTCTTCTTTCGCCATTCCGCATTTCGCAGAGTTACGCTCGTTATCATACGAATGCTCTGCTCCGCAGCGACGCCGCTCGTTTCGTTCGCCGTCGAAATGCGACACGAACGGACGGGGGCAACCCAGGATCCAGATCGGTGCGATGCGACCAAAGATAGGGGAGAAAGGGGGGGGAGAGATCACGGATTTCCCGCGATCGCCCGGCTAATGAGTCGAGTGTGTGTGCGCGTCTGTGTGCGTCGGCTCTTCTTGATTTTTTTTCCTCTTTCAACACACGTGCGCGTCGCGAGTCTAGTCCGGATCGTATTAAATTAGAAGTACTTGATGCGCTATTTTGAAGTAGATTAACAATCGGCTATTCTTTCCTTTATGAGCACTTGTTATGTAATACGCAAGCTACCTATATTTGCCGTCATCTTTTTCATATTAGTAATCAATTCAATGATGAGATAAATGTTGGTGATTTTTCGCGGGACAAAAATGATTAAGTTTAGATTAAGAAGAACACTTACGGGTTCCATTATTCCGTCCCCGTCTTTGCCTAAGGAGTGACCTTCGGACCAACCCATTTTCGAAAGTATTTTGAATCCTTTGTTATCCTTCGCGATCGATCTGATATAATAATAAATATCTGCGTTAGAACTTTGGAATATTTATGCAGGACGCGTTTATCTTTTTATCTAAATATTATAATGTACTTACGTGTGGACAGAAGTCTGTTCTGTTTTAACACGATGATGCGAGGAACCTACATACTGTCTCCTAGCTTGCGCTCTATCTTGATAACCCGAAGCCAATTGACTAGATACGATATTATCTTTTGCAAATCCAAACTTGTGCTTCAGACGTCGTAATTCTTCTTTGTGAAGTTCCTTCTTGGAAGTTTTATTTTCATCGAGACTGATATTTTGTTGCACGAGACCTGGCTCGCAATGACCGCACGTTTCATTTCCGTTATGAATATGGCACAACAGTTTTGTCCCGCCAACTTTTATAATTGAGCCATGCTTTATCTCATGAGCTTCGGATTCTTGTTTAGCTACTGATAATCTCTTGCCATCCAAAAATGTACCATTTCTTGAACCAGAATCTATTATACGGTATTGTTTCTTAGTTTCATCATATATAAAACGTGCGTGATGCTGTAAATATACAAAACATAATACATAAATTATTATAAATATATATGTACAAATATACATTAATATATAATATATTGTTATAATATATTATATTATATATTATATTATACCTTGCTAACATTTATATCAGGTATTAGTACCGAATGATCTCCTTCTCGACCTAATGTACCTCCTATACATGTCACGAGAAAAAGGGAGCCTACTTTTAATTTTGGTAAATCTGTTTCCTTTGTAATAATCCTCATACATGGTGGATAACTTTTTGCTAAATCTGAAATAAAAAATAATTTATCTAGCTGCACAGAACACTTTTCTTTTCAATTTTATGATAAAATTTATTTGATGAAATCAGCAATGGAAAAGTCCAACAAAATTTCCATAGCAAACTGCATTCTTACAATGAGAAGCAGAAAAACAATATTTGAAACAATAATTGAAAACTATAAAATACTTTTATCAGTCTTTTTCACATAAATCATAATATATACTAAAATTATATCAATATTTCAAGATAAATATTATTAAATTAAAAAATGTATATAATTACATTATAATATTATATAAACAAATGTAAAATTAAAATTAATATTATTAATCTTTAGAGAGAGGGAGAGAGAAAGAGAGAGAGAGAGTGTATGTGTGTGTGTGTATGTATCTTATAACAAATAATTGAGGAATAACGAATTTATAAAAACTAAAATATTAAAAACTAAAATAAACCTGATTCTTCTTCAGAGTCGCTTTCACTATTAGTAGATATATTAGGAGATATTTCATCAGAAATATTGTCTTTTTCGCTTTCTGAGCATTCACCCTCCTCAGGCTCTTTATCTTCCGAATCTTCTTCGCTTATAATTTTTCGTTTTTTTACATCATCCTACAAGAGAGATATGAATATATATTAAAAGCATAATATAGTTATACCTAAGGCTTGTTTTCTATATTTGTTGATTGCTATATCTGACAGGCCTTTTGTTAATTCATCTATTTTGTCTAAAACCTGTAAATGAAAACAATAAATATAATATTAAATACTTTTTTCACAAGAAAATGAGTAGTGACACATGCATAAAATTAAAAATTTCATAAGTTTATAATTAACAACCTTATCTGTTTTCCCAGTTTTTCTTTCTTCTTTCTTTTGGGAAATGGAAAGCTGTACAGTAGTATCTTCATTTACACAAACTTGACTGTGGAATCGATAGGTATTACTAGCTTCATCATAATAGTAATATATCCCAGTATTTCCATCATAATACAGACCTTGGCTCTAAAAAATATTTTTTTCGTGTTTATATATTTACAAGAAAAATATTACAATACATATATTAGGGATAATATAATATATAATATATTATAATACTTACTGTGTCATAATAATATCCAGTATTATAATCGTAATACATTCCTGATGTTTCTTCATAAACAAAACCGCTTTGTAATAAAGCTGATTCTGCTACTTGCTTTACTTGATCTACTATACTAGATGATTTAACATCATTACTAATATTCCAGTCTTGCAATAATGATTTATCAAGATTAAGCGGATCTGTCTGAGTCCCACAGTCTATAAATGTTTTTGCAGAAAGCAAATTTTGATGTTTCTACAATAAATAATTGTAATTTATATTGAATATTATTAAAAAATTTATTAATTAATGTATACACATATAACAAATGTAAAGTTTACGCATCATATATCAATAATATTTTAAATATTTTACCAAATATGCATACCTGTTCATCGAGTTTGTTTCGTAGTTTATTAATTTTCTTGCGCTGCTTCCTAATATGGTTACGTAGCTTACATATAAATTTTAAGATGTGAGGCAAATTACATAATTCTTCTGTGAAATCTTCTTCAAAGTCTGATACAATTTCTCCTTCTTCACTTTCACTATGCATCACACGTACATCCATACTTTGTTTACAAAAAGCACAATGTATGTGTGCACAATAATAAGGTAAAATTTCACTATTCTGCTACTCTATTGTAGGATGTAATGAGAGAATTAAGATATATATTCATTTACCATCCTTGTGAATTTAATTACTTTGTTACATTCACGAACATTTAATTTTGTACAAATAAAATAAATCTGAATTATTCTTACAGCCATATCACACGTATACCTTGACATGCTTCAAGAAGAATAGAGACGCGAGTCTCTGCTAGATGGAGTTTGGAGAGCTTTGTTGATATCCGCCAAGCAGGTTTAAATCTCTACTAGAGTTTGAATCTTCACTAATCAAGGTTCGAGTCTTTACTAAACATGTTTTGAATCTTGGTTCCAGGCAGAGTTTAAATCTCACCTAGGTAATCATTGTGTAAATGCAAATTAGCAGATTTAAGAATAATTTGTAAAATAATTGTCTTTTTAAATTGCAAGATGAACATAAAACTGACTTTTATACGAGTGTGTTTTTTATTGTACGCAGTGCTGACACCTGGAAACAGCTGTTCGTTAACACCCCTTACGCCCCCAATCGTCCAACCAACCATCATGGTCGTTCCCAGGTTGATGTAGCCGTCGAAAATGACATTTGTTAGATGAAAGAGATTAAACTTGCGTGCCTATACAAGTACCATCCATTCGAAGAAAAATCAGCGGCAAGGACAACGCAGTTAAAGCTCACATGAGCTTCTCTCCTATGTCTGTTCCTCGAAATGCTGATCGTGTAATTTTGTAATACGCGAATGTTATCCTACGCCTCTTGTCCTGTGCAAGTGGTATTCAGCGGTTTATTAAAACTCTGTTCAAACTGGTGCTGCATCCACGAGAAATGAAACAATGATGCCGATAAAGGACAATCAAGATGTGGCATGCTTTTTAGTTACCAAGCACTCCACATGGAAGGGAAAGTAAGTGCGCGTTTTTCTCATAATTAATAAATACTCTTGTGTGTGTCTGTAATTGAATTTTAAACTTGTTTCAACTGGATTTTCAAACATGTAAACATATTAAATAAATCTCGTAATAATTTGATGTATAATATTCTTATATTAAACAAAAAATACAGCTTGTAAGAATATTTTCTTGTCATTCATATAATAAAACTCTTAACGATATTAGATACTATGGATCTTCTTTATATCAGTACTGTTTTTATTTATACTGATACTTTTAATTTATGCTTATATTTAAATAATATATTTTAGATACAAACGTATTTTCTCCATTGGCTCCATGGGAATAACAACATACAATCCTGGCACATTAGAAGTCACAAACAGATGGGAGTATTCCGATTTCATAAATGTCCAGCCAGTAAATAAAAGTCAATTAGGCTCCCATGAATTTATCATAACTGTACGCAAGGAGCGGAAAAATGATACCATGAAGTTTAGCTCTGAACATAGATCACATCTGCTGACGGAAGCACTTAAATACAGAAATCAATTTGAAAAATCTAAAGAAATCTTGGTAAGTTTATGTTATTCTACTTTTTTTTCCTTTCTCTGTTCTCTGTATGTTCTGATAAATAAATTTAATAGATCTTTATGATAAAACTGATCATATTACACTAAGATTAATTATTCTTTTCTCAATTGATTATTTATGAAATTATTGCAAAATTATCTCTTATTAATTAGGATTATGAAACATTATTGTATATAAAGAAATTTATACATTTATAAAATAAAAGAGAAAAAGAATTATTAACTCTACATAACATATACAATTTTGCATATACAACATTAATAAAATAATTTTTATATTTGTAGAGATATCAAGCTTATAAACATCATTGGTCTGATACAAGATTACCTATTGTATTAGAAATAACACCATATAGTCTTGATCAATTGGATCCTGCGACAAATATGGTGTTAGCTAGCTATTGTTATAAAGATTTTGAAGGGCTTCTGACAATGAAAGATTATCCCAATGGATTTGTGATTGTATGCGGTGGGTTTGGTCGTCTACATCTTTTTGCTTCTACCCATATGGAAGAGATAAAGAAGAGATTGCAAGAAGCTGCGCTAAATAATTTAGGCATTAATATAAAAATGTTGAAGGAGCCTATAAAACTCGACGACTTTATTGCTCAAAGATTAGGAAAGTTTAGCGGCGATGAGCATATAACGAGCGTTTCGGAATTTAATGTACACAAAATCTCCTCTAGGCATTTGGATCCACAAAGAAGAACGCTTTGTCTTTCGGACACCTGCCTATTGGAAAGAGATCCTCAAACATATAATATTTGTACTCTTAGACCATTATCGGACATTTTTACCTTGATTCGTGATAACGATAATCCTCAACTGTTTACCATACAATATCTTAATGGTCAAACGCGCAGTTATACTGCAACGAATAGAGATTCCTTATTAGCATCTTTACTAGATGGTGTAAGAGCATCTGGTAATAGAGATGTCCATGTAAAGATGTATCCTATAGCCAGAGGTAAAAGACTCGGACCTTTCAATCTGTCTGTTGATGAAGAGGTCGAAACGACGCATGTTAAATTTCTTCAACAACCACCTGGAGGACGTACGTTTGCTGAAATTCTGGACAGATTTAATGCAAATATACCATATAGCGGTCTTAATTATTCCACTACTCAAGATGTAAGATAAAGTATTTCTTTAATCAATACTATATTTATGAGATTATAAATAAGAAAGTATAGCGTGAATATAAAAGCTTGTACAGTACATTGAAGCGGTTAAAGTACATTAATTGAGTGGGTTTAAAATATTTTTGAAACTTTATAGCGGAGAATTGTAAATATTTATTTCTATCTCTTATAAAATTTCCATTAAAATGTGTGTACATATAAAAATTATAAATCTATCTTTTAGTCTTTCTTTTTTTTTTATTGCGTTTTGTTAAAAACTATAAAGTTTCAAAAATAGGAATATTTGCATAGATATATGGATAATGTATATCAAGAGACACATGGGACACATTTTCTGTTTATCCAGGAAGTTGTACCGCTTGAATGGACTGTAACAACGTTACAACTCCAAGTACATCGTATCACAAATGATTACTTACAGGGAATCTTTACTGAAAATAAAGACAAGATTATCCTTGGAGCTTTGAATACTTTAATCAGCAAAGATTTGGAAACAAACAGCGAGATCGAGGCACAATTTCACGCATTACGAAGATTGGTGGCTAATAAGATTGGCTTTGCTGCATTTACAACACTTTCTGGTTTTAGAGAAGCTGTTGGCACAAAAGTTGTAAAGGCTTTAAAGAAACAAAATTCTGGTGTAACACAAGCTGCCATAGATTGTATTTGTGCTCTGATGCAGCCTATGCATGATGATTGTGATTTAAGACAAGAACAATTGAACAAAAGTAGCTTGCTCAGTAGTAATAAATTTTTAGAAAGTTTGCTCGAAATGTGGGTTAATCACATTGTAAGTATTTCAAGTACTATATTTAATATTAAACATACATTTATTCTTATTATATTTAAAAGATCAGGTTGTTTGAAGTTTATTTGAAAAATTTTTATATGAATGCTTTATACAATTAATTTATATAGCTGCTTCAGCTTATTTTTTTATCTCAAATAATTTTATGATGTACATCTTCTCATCATTAAGATGTGTAATATCTTGATGAAAAAGATATACACTATAAATTATTCAGACTATTTATTAAACTATTTATTAAACTAAATATTGAAATGTTTTACCAATAAAAAATATTTCTTTATTAATATTACAGAATCATGGCACAGGTGCATTGGTAGTCTCTGCTATGCTCGATCTTTTAACATTCGCCCTATGTGTACCATACAGTGAAACGACTGATGGTAAACATTTTGACAATCTTTTAGAAATGGTTGCTACAAGAGGCAGATCTTTGTTTAAATTATTTCAACATCCTTCACTGGCTGTGGTCAAAGGTGCTGGATTAATAATGCGTGCTATTATTGAAGAAGGTGCACCAGAAGTAGCAGCAAAAATGCAAGAATTGGCACTCGCGGAAGGGGCTCTACCAAGACATTTGTTAAATAGTTTATTTACTGTTGGTAGTGATAGTAGACTCTTAACGCATCGACAATTATGCCGACATCTAGTAGGTTTATGGGTCACGGGACATCCCACAGCTATGGGATTATTGAAACGAATTATGGTGAGTTGATTATATTATCTTCAATTTATATAAGAGATGTGTTACTTATATAGATGTGTATTATACGTGTATGCTTATATAAAATAATAATAGATATTTGAGATATATTTGCTAATGTGGAACTACTGCTTTATTTGTAGCCAGTCGGCTTGTTGAATTATTTGGATTCTGATGAAAAGGTACCAGAGTCATTTCTTGAAGAAGAGAGATTGAACAACCGTGACAATTTAAAAATAGCAATAGATCATGCATCTAGAAATAAAAAGAGCCCACAATGGATTGCTATCGAACGTCAGATGCGAGTAGTTGAAAAGCATGTAGAAAACGCTCTACAGCATTGGGGTGCTCGTATTGGAATAGAGCGAAGAGAAAAAATTAAAGAGCGTCCGATAGTCTTGAGAAAACGTCGAGAGAGAATTAAATCTGAAGCAAATTGGAAATTATTCTATTATAAATTTAATCAAAATCATGCACTGCCAAACTTGATTTGGAATCATAAAACAAGAGAAGAGTTGAGAATAGCGCTGGAAAATGAGATACGTGCGTTTACTTTGGATAAAGATTTGGCTGGTGGAACTTTGATTGCATGGAATCATAGAGAATTTGAGGTACAATATCAATGTCTCTCGGATGAAGTTAAAATTGGAGATTACTATTTGAGGCTTTTGTTAGAAAAAGATAGTCCAGACAGCCCGATAAGAAAATCGTAAGTACATATATTTGTACTTTTTTTTTTACATTCAATGAAAATCATTATAATCAGTTAATATAAAGCACATATTGATGGAATCAATTTAACAATTTTGTGTGCATCCGAAGGTGAAGGATGAGTGTATGATAAAAATATGTCAATGATAAAAAATATTAGTGTTGCAAAAAATAATTAGTTACAAGATATATAATTAAATAAAAAAAGACTTTGTTATTGTGCTCGATATTAATTTTTTATATAAAACTTTTTAGTCATAATTTGTAATAATAGATTTGTTTATTTTTAATTACAGATACGAGTTTTTTAATGATTTATACCATAGATTTTTATTGACTGCGAAAATCGAAATGAAGTGCCTTTGCTTGCAAGCAATGACGATAGTGTACGGTCGGTATTACGAGGACATTGGTCCATTCTCAGATACAAAATATATATTGGGAATGTTGGAGCGCTGCTTAGATAGAACGGAACGCGATAGGCTAGTTATGTTCGTAAATAAGCTCATATTGCATAGACGAAATGTCAAGGATATAATGGATCAAAACGGAGTACGAACTTTAGTCGATTTATTGACATTAGCACATTTACATACTTCTCGAGCAGTTGTGCCAGCGCAAACTAATGTGATAGAGGCAGGCCCGCAGCAAGAACGAATGGAAAAGGAATGGTATTACAATAACGGAGACCAACGTGAAGGACCGATAAGCTTAAGAGATCTAAAAGAATTGTATAGTTCGAATCATGTGACTTATAAGACAAAAGTTTGGGCACAGGGATTAGATGGATGGAAAACAATTTCGCAAGTGCCGCAATTAAAATGGAGTCTCGTTGCGAAAGGAACTCCCGTAATAAATGAAAGTGAACTGGCTAATTTAATCTTGAATATCTTAATTAAGATGTGCGAATATTTTCCAAGTAGAGACGCCGATGATGCGGTGATCAGACCGTTACCACGCGTGAAACGATTATTATCCGACCTTCAGTACCTGCCACATATTGTACAGCTTTTGCTAACGTTTGATCCGATTCTAGTTGAAAGAGTCGCCACGTTGTTATGCGAAATAATGCGAGATAACGCGGATGTATCGAAGATTTATCTTACTGGCGTATTTTATTTTATCTTAATGTATACTGGTTCCAATGTCTTACCAATCGCAAGGTTTTTACAGCTTACGCATACAAAACAAGCCTTTAGGAATGACGATGTAAGTTTATCTTTTTATAATATTTTAATATATGAATTATAGAGATATAATTGTTGTTATATTCTTTAGAACACCTCTTCAGATATTATGCAACGAAGTATTCTCGGTCAACTATTACCCGATGCAATGGTGAGTTATTTGGAAAATCATGGGGCGGAGAAATTTGCGCAGATATTTCTCGGAGATTACGATACGCCGGAAGCAATTTGGAACGCGGAGATGCGACGAATGCTTATTGAAAAAATTGCTGCGCATATCGCAGATTTTAGCCCCAAGTTACGAAGCCATACCATGGCCAGATATCAGTATATCGCTATACCTGCTATAAGATATCCGCAATTGGAGAATGAATTGTTCTGCCAGATATTCTATCTCAGACATCTTTGTGATACCGTTAAATTTCCACAGTGGCCTATTCCAGAACCCGTAAGTTTAGACAATAATTGCCTTTTTTTTATACTATATTAAGCAATACTCTATATATAGTATTGACTTATGCGTAAATGTTTAATTAGGTGCAATTATTAAAAGATGTATTAGACGCATGGAAGAAAGAAGTGGAAAAGAAACCACCTTTGATGACTGTGGATGAAGCTTACAAGCAACTCGGTTTATCTGTTGGAAAACAACATGACGGAGCGATCGTTAGAAAAGCATTTTATAAGTTAGCTCAAATGTATCATCCCGACAAGAATCCTGAGGGGAGAGTAAGTCTATTTGTACTGTGAATTGTATTTTGTTTGATATAGAACACTTATTGAGTTTGTTAAAACATATTCATTTGGTAATTTTAGGATAAATTCGAGGCTGTTAGTCAGGCGTACGAATTTTTATGCAGTCGCAGTTGTTGGTCGACTACTGGTCCTAATCCTGACAACATTGTTTTGATTCTAAGGACTCAGAGCATACTTTTTCATAGATATACGGATGAACTTAGACCTTACAAGTACGCCGGTTATCCTCAGCTAATCAAGACGATTAAACTAGAGACGGACGACGAACGATTATTTTCCAAATCTGCCCCATTATTAGCAGCTGCGAGCGAACTCGCATATCATACGGTGCATTGTTCAGCTTTAAATGCCGAAGAATTGAGAAGAGAGGGTGGTTTAGACGTATTATTGGAAGCATATACGCGATGCGTGTCTGTCTTGAGCAACTCGAGTAAACCCACTGACGTAGCGGTGCAAGTTTGTATGCATATCACTAGATGTTTCGCTGTTGCTGGATCGTTCCGAGGATGTAGAGATAAGATAATTGAATTGCCGCAACTCGTAAAAGACCTTTGCAGAATATTGCACTTTAAGGTATTTGTAAAATTATTTTTACAATTAAAAAATAACTTTTTATTTAATCTGTTTGTAAAAATATATTTTAATTTTGATTCCTCTATTTTCCTTTACAGCATTTAACAAAATTATGTGCGGTTGCCACGGAATGTATTTCATCTCTCGCTACAGATAGTATATTACAAATGCAATTATTACAATCTGGTGCTTTGTGGGATCTGTTGCTCTTTATGTTTAATTATGATTACACGTTAGAAGAAGGTGGCGTGGAAAGAAATCAGGATGAGAATCGTCAAGAAGTGGCCAATAATTTAGCTAAATTGGCAGTTCGCGCTTGCGCTAGATTAGGCGGTTACATGAAGGGAGAAAACGAGACGCCTGTTAATCCCGTTACCGTTGCTGCCCTAGAAAGCTTGTTAACGCCCTACCTAGCACGTCAACTTGTTAAAGATAAACCTGAAGAGATTTTAAAAATATTAAATTCTAATTGTTCAAATCCATATTTAATCTGGGACAATGGAACCAGAGCGGAATTAAATGAATATTTAGAAGCGAAACAGCAAGAGAGATTAAATAATAGCGATAACTTTGAACATGATTTTAGCGATTTCAAATATACTGCTCATGTCGATGAATTAGTAATCGGTGAAATATTTGTGAAAGTATATAATGAACAACCAGTCTATCCAATTGAGGTAATTTTTATAAATAGGATTATAGAATATAGAGAACTTTACACAATTAGTTTAGTTTATAACTTCCAGGTCGATGATAAAAGTAATCTAAAAGAGCTATTTGATTTTCAGAATCCAAAAAGTTTTACGATAAATTTGCTCGAATTTTTATTATTGTCTTCGGAATACTTGACATCTTTAGGAAGTATTCCTCAAAATAAAAAAGATCAAGAGAAATTGGAACACATTGTTATGGCACTTAGAGCATTGAATAATGTTATCAAAAATAATCCTGGAATTGAATTGCAGTGTATGGGACATTTTAAATTGCTATTTGGACTTTTGAATTGTAATAACTTTAAATTAATTCAAAAGAGCGCTCTAGAAATAATCAGTAATGTTACGAAAAATCAGGAATGTGTTGATGACATAGCCGCGAATGAAGTTGTAGTGCATTTATTGTTATGTTTGCACAGCCTAAAGGAATGTCAGCTTCTTGCGTTAGAAACTTTATATGCACTGATGAGTTCTACTAAAATCGTAAAAGACGCAATAGCAAAAGGTTTGTAAAAGATAGCGTTGAATTTCAATATAATTTCGATCTAATGTATTTGTAATATTTTTCAGGAGCTGTTGTGTACATTCTCGATCTGTTTTGTAATTCGAGTAATGTTCAAATAAGAGAAGCAGCGGCTGAGTTACTCGCGAAAATGTCATCCGACAAATTAGCCGGACCAAAAGTTAAACTTGATTTATCGAAATTTTTGCCGAGATTATTCAGCGAAGCTATTCGCGATGCACCCAAACAATGTGTACACATGTTTGAAACGAAGCATGAAAATCCTGAATTGATATGGGACGATGATGCAAAAGCTAGAGTAGCGAGAATTATTGCCGAATTAAAAGACGAGTAAGCTAACCCTGCAATATATCTTGTTCTCATTTCTTTCATTCTTTTTTTTTTTACAAAGTAAAATTAATTTTATTTCTTATCTTTTAGATATCATGCATTACAAAGACGGAACCCTAACGCCATATTAAAGTTACCTGATACACAGAATAATATCGACATTGCGACCAACGAACCTGTCGTAGGTGGAGTATATCTTAGATTATTCATAGCCAGTCCTGCTTGGGCACTTAGGAAACCAAAAGAATTCTTAAGTGAACTGATGGATACCACACTAATGCTGATGTCCAAGGAAAAGACTGATGTAAATTTTATAAAATGAATTAATACTAAAACGCACATATTAGAAATTTTGTCAATATGCATTATTATGTGGATTTATATTTTTATTAGACGGATATGTTGGAATTAACGACCCAGGCTCTTGTGTGTTTACTCCAAGCACAACCTACTTTGGCAGACCAAGTACCATCCTTGGGTCATATACCGCGTCTTTGTCGACAGATGGCTATTCAAAACAGTCAGCCATCAGTATATAAAACAGCTATATTAATTCTACATCAATTAGCTACGAGCGAAGTAAGTCTCTTCGATTTTGTATGTGTGCGCGCGCATATGATAATTATATTTATAATTATACATTTCTAATTCTCGTTTTCGATTTATACTTGCACAGATTTGTATCTCGTCCATATGTCAAACAGATTGTATAAGCCCGTTAAAGCATGCGATGCAATCGAGAAGAGACATGATTGCAGTGGCATGTGAAACATTGAACAGATTATTTTCGACAAATGAAGATAGACTTATTAAGCAGGTAAAGACGTATGAAATGCACTCGTTACGTAATTACACGTGTTTAGAAATATTAGCTACACTATTTTGTTACTACATGCAGGCATTGGACGCCGAAATGGTACCATATCTTTTAAATATATTAGAAGGACGATTAGATATTGTTGAGAATCCTGCCACGACTAAAGCACAAATAGTAAAAGCTTTAAAAGCCATGACAAAAAGTTTACTTCTTGGTGAAAAAGTTAATGCTATTTTGGAAAAATCGAGTGTATGGGCCGAATATAAGGATCAACGACATGATCTGTTTATTTCTAATAATACCAATTCTGGTTATCTTACAGGTAAAATATACCCATGTGTAGCTTTTCACTATAATATAAAAATATAAATTTTTTTCGCTAATTAAAATTTGTCTATGCTCCATTGTTATTAGCGGCAACGCCTGTATCCGCTGGCTACTTAACAGCGGGGCCAAGTGCAACTTTGACCGCGGGCCCCCCACCGGTAGACAAAGAAGATAATTTAATTAATAGAAATGATAGCATCTGATATAGGTAGCATCGTAAGTGGTACAAAAGACAGTGAGATTGTGTACTGAGTCTAAGAGATTTTCTATCGGTAAACAAAATACCGGTATAGAGACTACATTGTCTGTGATTTTTGGCTTCTTAAAGAAAGAAATTTATTAATCAAATATTGTTTTTGCTGTATAATCTTTATATCATAGGATTATATAATATATTTCGTTCTTTAATTACATTTATATGAGTCGTAGTATATAATGTAATTATAAAACTTAAACTGTCAGTTTTTAAGATAATACAAGTATAGATATATATATATATATAGATAAAATTATAATATTCCAACAGACACTTTATTATATCAAACAAGAGAGTTTTCGGACAAATTTTTATCTCATACTCAGCAACGTAATATTTCGTTATGTGTCTGATCTAAATGGATTTACAGTAAAGATATTTGTAAGTTTGTCCGCAGGGTATTAAAAAAAATATAATTTGAGTATTGCTTGAGATGAATTCGATAAAATCGACTCTTTTCTGTATCTAAAAATCTAAGTGAAGAAGTAAGTATCGATTAATTAAGCTTAAAATAATATTATTGTGAGTTATTTTCTTTTCCGATTTTGACATAATCATGTTTTCACACTTATATGTAATTAATAATTAAGATTATTTTATAATTCAATTTTTAAGCTTAATTACTCGTTAATTACATCTTTACTTGAATTTTTATTAAAAAAAAATTATTACACGAAGAAGTACATCTATCTTAACTAATTCTCATATCTTTAGAAATATCTACATATGTATGATATGGAATATTATGAGATGTTTATTTTTTAACTAGATTAACCATGAGTTTATATGTAAAAAAAATTTTCGAGAATACTATGAGTAAGTTTTATGTAATAATTTGCAGTAAAATCAAAAAAAAAAAAAAAAAATAAAACCAACAAGAATTCATATGTAGTAATGCAACAACTTTCTCTGTGATAGCATGTTAATTGTGACGCATACGTATAACAAAAGATAGTGGTACAAGTCTAAGTCTTACCACTGCAAAAATTACATTTTCATTGGTCACATTCCAAGCAGTCAGAAATATAAAATGTACTTATGAAATTGAGCACGTCCTTATGAGAGAAAAATATTAGAAAAAGCTATGTGAAAAAGAGATTAACATAAATACATTTAAGAATTAGAAAATATTTAATTAAAGAATTGGAAAATATTCCTATCTAATATATTCACTCATGATAGAAAATACATTTTTTTAACTCGTATTATCAGAATATAAAATTTGTACGGAAAAAATTATACTGATTTATGCAAAAGTTTTTACAGTATACATATTATTTTGAGACGATATCACATATTTTTAAATCAGAAGGTATTCTCGATTGTATGCTTGATAATACTATCGCGATTCAAACGTATCTTGAATTTTGAATGTCTTGCTATTTACTATCTTGAAATATACATTACTATGTATACTTTAATATTAAAAAAATATATACTATTTATATCATTATAATTATTTAATATATGTCAATTTTTGTCTCCACCTTTTTAATATTTTACAATTACATACGATAGAGTTCAAGTTGCCAAAAATTGCAGAATATTTATTATTGAGTAGATTATTTACCGATTTATTTTTTCTACAATTTTTCGAAAAAGATTTAAGTTAATTGTCATTTTGAAGATTATGTAAAAAGCGATAACGTCTGATGATATTATGAAGAAGACTCTTTAATATATAAATATATTAATGAGTTTGCTAAAAACACTTATATAAAAGACATTATTGAAAAAACAATTATCGAAGAAGAAGAAAAGGACGGAAACATTAAAGCATCTTTTAGATATCTTTACATTTAGATCTTGTCTGAGCAATATTTCTTTTTTTCATCAATTGCTAATACTCAATCGATATAATATTGTATTAATAATTCAAAATAGCAATGAAATGATATAGAAGGATTTTATATATGAATGCAAATTATATTGTTCTTGTCATATATCAATATACGTATACATTTTTCCATTTTAAATTTGATGGATTGGATCGTGTACATATAGCAAATATAAAGCAGAATAAACTTAATTAACTTTTTAATTTTATGGTAACAATAATGATATATTACATTACAGAAATGCATTTATTTGTAATTAAATTTATAATGAATGTATGAAATAATAATTAAGATTTTTCTGTTTACATTTGGTAATGATAATAAGATATATAATTAGTAGTATTTTATCTGTGCGCATGACTCGTCGATTCTATCTTTAAAAAAAAATGGTGAGAATAATGAAAAATGTATATTACATTAATAAGTTACCATCACTTTTAAATATATTGCACTGTATTGTGTATAAAGAATTTGTTAATTTAACTGCGAATGAAAGAGCTTTAGTTAAGTTGATGTTTTATCTCATAAAATTTTCAAAATTGTAAACAACATATTGTAAATACACATGTATAGGAAAGAATTTACCACAGATTATCATACATATGATTAGAAAATAAACGATTTTGCACATGATATGAATATTTTGAACCACTTGATTTGACGAGTTAATTAATATACTTGTGTGCTTCTATTATTATACTACTATTATTTTAATTCTATTTAATTCTATTTATGCATTGAGCGATCTTGCCTTGTTTATTTCGTCAGCTGATTCATGTAGAATCTCATATAGATTCAAATATTTATTTTCTGAATAATTACTGAGCAATTTGTCTAAGCTTTGTTTCAATTCGGTAAAAGTCGGCCTACTTTGCGGTCTCAGATTCCAACACGAATACATTATATCGTATCTATATGTAAAAAAAAAAATAAAAAAATGTACATATATATTTGGGAATTATAGAATTTAGAGAAAAAATGTAATATATATATATATATATATATACATACAGTTCTCGACCGCAGTTTGGTGGTCTTTCCATTCGATATCCAGATTTTAGAAGTTGTAAAATTCTATTTGTGGGAGTCCCAGGATATGGCATGGCACCTAAGGTGATTATTTCCCACAACAAAATGCCAAAAGCCCATCTATAATACAATTTTTATTATAAATAAACCAAATGGCATATAATAATGTATATTATAATCTGGCAATATAAAATAAAATGCTTACACATCGCTATAAGTAGTATATATTTGATGCGTTAAAGCCTCGATCGCCATCCATTTTAAAGGTAATTTACCATTTCCTTTCTTTCGATAAACATTTTCTTGATAGATATCGCGACTCAGACCAAAATCTGAAATTTTCACCACTCTATCCGATCGCACTAATACATTACGAGCAGCCAAATCGCGATGTACTATCCGATTGGAAGATAAGAATTCCTAAACATTTTTATTTTTATGCGAAACGGTAAAATTAAAAAAGTAAATATCATGATATATGAAATTATTATAAAACTTTTATTATTATAAAATTTTTATAATATTTTGTAAATTGTCGTAATTTGTATTTACTACAATTTAAGAAATATAATTATGATATATAATGATAATTGTATGTGTAATGATACACATATATATAATTATTAATAAATTATTAATTGGCGTAACTTACCATTCCTGTGGCTACTTGTCTAGCGAAATTCAGTAAATCAGCGGAAGTAACATTCTCTGTGTATTTTATTACATCTGTCAGAATTAATTAATATTAGAAGAATTGTATTATATATGTATGCTATCTGAATATTCAATTAAATTAATTATCTATATGTAATTTACCTTGTTGAATATCATATAAGCGATTGGTAATTGTGCGTGTGCCCTTACAAAAAGATTCGCTCTTTCCTACATGTGATAAAAAAAGCTTTTGTAGGATAAATATTCTGAATTTTTATTATTTTTATAAATAATTTATATAATATATGTATGTATACTAAAACCTTGATATCTGCCTTTATTGGCAAAGGACAGCGGTTCGAATTTCAAATGTGTCCTACGTTCAAATACGGCATTTACTAAATTCTGCCAAATCTGAAAACGAAATTCAAAATGGAATTTTTTTTCTACATATAAATAACTAAAAATTAAAGCGATTATTTATTAATTTGAACAAAATTCTAGTGCATCTCTTTATCCTATATTTTTGAACAGCTCACCGTTCTTAAATACGTTTGCAGATCTCCCTTACTGCAATACTCCACTACTAGTAAAGGTTTATTATATAAAGTGCAATATCCGATTAAAGATACTATGTTCGGATGCTGACCAGCGGACCTCATTATTGAAATTTCTTGTTGAAAGCTTTTTATATCCTCTACCGTTGGATCGTCTACATAAAGGAATAAGATTGTGTTCTACATGTACACATTCTGATACATTTTACATCATTAGATATATATGTGTATAAAAATTTAATATATTTTTTAGACTTTATGTAAATATTTCGTATATATATTATATATTATATATATTATATCTTTGTTCCATGATACCTTTCATCATTTTAACAGCTACATCTGTCATAACGCCAAATTCATCTTGAAACGAGGCAAGTCTAACAATACCATACGCTCCACTGCCCAACACACCTTTAAGTTTCAACTTTTGTGAATTAAGTTCAAATTTATCGTATGGTAAAAGAATATCTTTATTCTCGATTGCGTAATCTCGCTTTAAAGGTTTCTTTAAAGAATCTAGAGAATCCTATTGAATGCGAAAAATTCCAAAGTTTTAGATCATTATTTCAATAAATGCATCAATAAGAGAGATTAATTACAACAGCAATAAATCTGTTTAAAAATTCTAATATTAAATTATAAATTTATGTAACAGATAGAAAAATGTATCTGTGAATATGTATCTCGAAATTAGTTCAGGTATTAAACTTTAGAGTAGATTGTCGACGTTGAACTTACCTCAAAATGCATATATTCCATGTTAATCTGTTTATTCTTCTTTTTACGGTGCTGCATACAAATCATCCCAAATACCATCGTAATGATTATTAATGCTGGTAATGCTACGATAATCTCGCGATAAGATAGTTCTACAATTATTATATCGAAATTTATATTTAATGTAATTAATTAAAATGATCATTGCGTATATTTACCTATTACTTCATCGATGTTTCCCGATACAGTTGACTGTAAACTTACGCCACCCATTGATTCTGCTACGATACTGATTTCATATTGCGATTCTACTTCGACATTCAGGAAGAAAGCTTCGAGTGCGTCCTAGAAAGAAAAATAATTTTAAATTTATATTATTTTCCAGTGGAGTTGTAGAAATCGTTACTGCGATACTAACTCCAGATACAGTCAATAGATGCGGTTCATATCGAAACGAATCAAATTGTAATGTGTAATTGTCCGGTTGTAAAATGGGTTCATTCCAGCTGACTGCGATGTCGTATAATCCTTGATGTCTTCGAATATGCTTTACTTGCAAACCTTTTACTTTTTCAGGTGCTACAATCAGAAAAAAACCATTAATTATTAATACATTTAAATTATTTTAGCTTCGAGTTTTTATTCTTTCTTATTTTAATAACTTACCGCAAATACTTAAATTGCGATGAACTTCCAAGCACGATGGTGTGACAAAAATAAATGTCGTTGCATTACTGATTTTCGAAAAGTTATCATTACCGGATTTGATCGATACGCTATTGTTTTGCTCGTATCGTAAATGTCCGAGAAAAAAGCGGAAATCTAAAGACTAAAAAGATACGTGAATAATATTTGATAAAGTTAAAATAACAATACTTTTATATCAATATATAAACATTCATTACATTTCTTAACTCAAAATTGAATAAGTTATGTTCCCCGGTCCAAAATAATACATTGTAATTGCAGCTTCGATCTAAAAGATAATTTCACAATATATGCAGATATAATAATAAATTATTAGATGTATATCAATATTATATACCTTCAGCAGGCTCAAAAATAATTTCCGCTTGTAATTCGCACACATTTTTACTTTCCTGGATCTTTGAAAGTAAAATGTGATCAATTTTGCGTGGTTCATAATCAACTGCAAATATCAATCAAGTCTAATGAGTATAAATAAATAAATAATATATTGTAAAATAAATATTGAATATCTACAA
Organism: Camponotus fellah; assembly: GCA_030586385.1. Taxonomy (NCBI): domain Eukaryota; kingdom Metazoa; phylum Arthropoda; class Insecta; order Hymenoptera; family Formicidae; genus Camponotus; species Camponotus fellah. The sequence goes on along the minus strand of JAPIVC010000802.1, from coordinate 645,136 downwards.
TTATAATAATATAATTCATTGAGAGATATCGATTCAGAAAATTAATACCTGCATAAGTTGAAAACCAATCCGACGTTTCGGCTAATGAAACTCCATTTTGTGTTAATCTGTATAAACGATAACGATAAAGCGTATCCGCTGTTAAATTTGAAAATGCCGATAATTCGCCATTACTCTACAAAAGAAATTTATCTTAAAAGAGATGCAAAAGATGTTTTTAAAAAATGTTTTACAATCTAGAAAATTTATTTCTATAAAACTTTGTCATATGAATTGATACAACACGTTCTATGTAAATATAAAGAAATTTAATATTTATTTGACTTTTGAGCGATTAAAAGTGCGAATATCAAACACTCTAACGCATCGTAATTATAAATTTAACTTATCTTGATACTTCAAACAAGTATACGTCTCAGGACTCTCGAGATTTAATATACATATCTAAACTATTTAAGACCGCTTTTGTTATTGCAATTCTTATATTATTATTATATATCACAATTACTTTTTTTGTCAAAAATAAGACTTGTAATGTATCAAATAACTAATAGATTAATTATATAATTAGTCGTATTAATTAAATTAATTGTATAATTAATTGTACACATTTAATAATCGCAAAAAACATTTACCACTATAGTTACATCCCATGCATCAGCAGAAACGCTTTGTTCAATAACATAAATCCCAGGAGTATGTTTAATTATTAGCGAGTTTGTTCCTCTACAGTGCAAACTAACGTTTGCATCAGCTTCTTCGTTTATTGTCGGAGACGCTATCGTAAAGTAATTTTAATGTAATATTTAGAAACAAAATTGAAATTTTTTCGATCATACATTATTAATCATCTTATAATTTTATAATATTATAATATTATTATATTATTTAACTTACGCTCAAATTTGTCCGTAGGTTGCGGACAATCTTCTCGACATGACTCCTGAAAGATGACAAATAATTGATGCGCATTATAACAGACAGACAAAATCATGCCTGTTACGTAGCAACAAATGAAGATATTATTTTGCAATTTCCAATATCGCATCTTTTTTTCAATTTTTTTCGAAATATTTATCAAACGACCAATTTCAGCATCACGTGTGCCACGATAATAAGCAACGAGATTTTGGCAAATATTCAGTGAGATGTATTTTTGAACACCAGACGGATGCATCACAAACGATCGTTCTCGGTCACTTTGCGCACATTCTAAGGTTTTAAATGATACTTAAAATATATCGCAATCCCCTCCCCGAGAAGTTGATAACCGGTTGAAGTCTCATTTATATGCCGCGTTTGAAATGAAAATTTGCATTAATATATTTTAATAAATTGATAAAGAATTAGGCTCTTTATGTATTTAACAACACGATACACTAGAAAAGAACAATTAAGAGCCACCGCGGATGATAGTGCGTAATTTTTTTCTTTTTTTTATAATTATTCGCGAAAATTAAAACGCGACAAGTCATGCATATATTTTACTTGGTGCATTTACCAAGATATAGATTCTCATTTTCGAGAATACTATAAAATCCCTCTTTACGCCCCTGAAGAGATGTAGGTGAGAAAAATATCGGGGGGGAATATATTTTAATAAATAAATTGAAAAGGAGAGATGAGTGAAATGAAAAACATGCGGAAAGTCGCGATCAGACGACAGAATCCTGCTATAAGTCGCGTTTATTTTTTTTACGCGATATATACGAGCGACAATACATATCAATATGCGATTGTCGTCAAACCTTACCGACAAACCGACAAATGTCAATACGCAAATCGAAACTTTTACAAAACTTTTTACCTCGTACACGTCTTTAGAGAGAGAAAGAGAGAGAAAAAGGGAAAGAGAGAGAGACTGCATTAATTTGACCTGCGTTTAAACGGTACTCGTAAGTGATAATGCGTGGATGGAATAGCGCTATCCGATGCGCCATCAACGCATTATCATCAAGTACTGTTTAAATGTATAATTTATATCGTTAATTTTTATCATTAAAAATTGTACGAAGAAAAAAGTTACGTGTTTTTTTTTATCTTTTAAATATTTTCAGTTTTAATTTAACTCGTATGACTTTCCACAAGTGCAGAGAAACATGAAAAAGGAGATAAACATGTTTAAAGGAACTTCATACATTATGCAGTCTGCTGTCTGCCACTTTAGTACTTTTCTCTTTCAATATAGTTCAATATATACATTTACGATGCAGTTTAACTTGAAACTATTACATTGTTTAGTATATTTTTTTCAAAAACCGCGACAGTTCTAATGCTTTATATAATGTTATTATTCTGTGTATGTTAATATGTTATGTACGGTCGTGAAATATTGTAGGTGAATGCAAAATCATTATTATCACGATTAAATGTGAAATAATTTGTTTTTTTAATCTACATGTTGGAAACAACCTTGTAATGCAATATCACTTTTTATCGAGATGAATACGATCGTATAGCTATTTTTCAGGTTTTGTTATATTGACACAAGTGTTAAAACGAAGATCTAAAATGTGTACAGTATTGTTGAACATATGTTTATTTCATGACTGTAAGAATATATATAGGTACAGACTCGACGTAGATAAATTCCTAGCCAAAGAAGAATTCATTAAAAAGGGGATACGTTCGATTGGATTAATAGTTTCGCAATAAATTTTAGAAATAATAGCCAGTAGCATTTCTCTCGACAGCTCATTTATTGATTACAAATACTTCGCTGTTTTATATATAAATCGTCTTTATATCTTGATATCGTCGCGACATACATTGAATTTTATGTTTGATATCGCGGCGAATTTTTACTCTCCTAACACTCGTTATCATTTTTCCGATATAAAATTACGTATAAAAGTACAATACGTCGCACCGATTTTCCATTAATTTTGTATTGAAAATTAGTGTGAATAGATCGTAGATCATTCATAAACAAATTGCATGGTATATTATTGAAATAAAACATGTCAAATAGGATATTATACCAGACAGAGTATCACATTTATGATATGATTTACCTTGTTTTTTAGTTTTACCAGTATTTTTAAATAAGATAAATGAAATATTTTAAATAAATTAATACATATTTTTGGATAAATTGTATTTGTATGGCAAAAATATTAGATTAAAATAAATAAAATAAATACATCGATATTATATCGAAAGAATAAAATGATAATTAATTAATTTGACTTACATTTTTACATGCCACTAAGCATTCAGCAATATTCAGAGCTTGTTGGAAAATTAATCCATGAATAGTAATTGCACAAAAAGATAACAAGAATATCAACAACATTCCGTCGACTCTGATAGAAGATGTACGCATTATCCATCCAAGATACATTGAATGAAAAGTACTCGGATTTATGGGATAAAAATGACAACGAATACTTTCTATTTTTTTATTTTCACTTCATTTGTTATTTTCTTCATTTTTGATTACTAGCTGAGTAACTTATTAAATCCGAAATTCAATAACTGATTTATTTCAAATCTGATTTATTTCAAATCCAAAGGATTTACCTAAAGAGATAATTCACAAGATAAATATGTAAAACAAGCACCTTACAAATCTTTCACAAGATTGCGTCCAAAATATATTTAAATGTTAATCTTTAAAATATGCACGTTTAATAATAAAGTCGCGTTTCAATTATTTAAACGACACAAACATTCAAGTTAAACGACATTCTCCGTGAAACTAAAGTGCCCGCCAAGCTTACAAATGTGACGCAAATGAATCCACATTTGAAGAAGCTCGAGTGTTGTTTTAACGCGTATTACGACGGTCCCCTACCACGACTTACGACTATACCTTGTATGTTAATAAAAGGTAGGATTTACTCCCACTTTTTCTCTGCTCCTCTACTATATATTGTATTCGATTGCATTTTTAAGAAAAAAAGTATAAGTTTGACTAGTACAATTCGTGTAGCATTTTTGATTGATTTGATAAATTACAGAAGTAATATTTTTTTCCACACACAAGATACAAAGTTTCTTCTTCCGCATTAGGTAAAATTATTTAAAAATTAGATCGCACACACATGTGTGTTATGCTAAGCAAAAGCCTACAACTGTGTTTCAGTTTCTCTTTAAGCATTCAACTTGAAATATGATAATTTAATGACATGAAAAATGTATTCAAAGTACATTGTGAAGTAATAATTAAAATTGATTGATGAATGTACATTGCTATTTATAAGATTTGACATATAGTTGAAGAACTTCTGAAAAAAATTAATTATTGTATATTTGAATAATATTGTTCTTGATGAAAAATCTTTATCTGTTTGCCTACTTTAAAAATAAAACTTATAAAGAAAGATAAAATATGATAAAATAAAAGAAACTATAGAATTTATTTTCTAAAAGCATGAAAAAAACATTGTACAATTTCTATTTATAATCTATAGTATGTGTATGATATATAATGCCTTAATATTTTAAAGTTGCAAAATGACATATTTATTGAACATTATGGTCAACGTGGAAGAGAGACATACATGTTGTCAATTTAATAACGCAGGTTATGTTACATTAGGTAAATTTTGAATGACAATTCTGCTTCTCTCCTTATTTCGAATAATTGGCATTTATGTAGTGGAAGAGAAAGACTAAGAAAAATAGCGCAACTCCCAGGATGTTGCAAAATACGGCTAATTGTACATCCGTGATCATCTGGAAAAGCAAATGGTCTGTTTTAGAAGAGAATTTTCAAATCGCAGATTTGACACATTGTTATAATAATATAGTCCAACATTTTTTTATCAAATAATAGTGTCTCATAAAATGTGAATTATACATATCAGATATAATTACCTTGAGCTTGTGCGAGATAATCGCTCCACTATTTCCAAAAGATTATACGGTAACAGATAACGTTTATAGCAACGACGACATATGAGCAATGATATGCACTGGAGAAAAAGATATAGATCTCTACACATCTCCACCAGATGGGGTTTCAATTTCTGCCAAGTCGCTAAATCTTCCCCAAGCAGGGTTTGAGTCTCTGCTAAATCAGGTTTGAGTCTAGGCTAAGGATTTCAATGATAAAATATAAAACGCTACCTGAAAATTATAACATTAACGCCAAAATGTTGAGAATCACTCTCTATATTTAATTAAATCATTTATTATATCAATTTAAATGCTTTTCTCGTTCTTTTTCTTATAAAATTTTTATAAAAATGTCGTTTATATAATAAATATATTGCTTATATGTTAATATATGTTAATTTTAAATTTATAATAATTTTGGTTGTCTTTTTAAAGTTGAGAGATCTAATATTCTGCTCGGACAAGTGGTACCAGGTGTTTGTACAAAAGGGAATTGACGTAGTGTAGGATTATTTTTTCCAGCTACTGGTTTAAAATCATGTTTAGGTGTCATTTCATCAAATGTTTGATCAGTATCTAAAACATAAATAAATGAATATAATTTGTAGCATGCGTGCACACAAATTTATATTTTACATATTAAACAATGATAATTATTAAAGAGGCATATATTAGCATCATTAAATTACTTATACTATATAGTTTTATATATAAACATTACTATGTATTAAATTATGTGTTTAAATTATAAAGTATTTGCTTTTAAATTATGTGTTTAAAGTATTTGCGTTAATTAATTCTTTAATACTCACTTTCTATTTCAATGTTATTTTTGCCTGGCAAAATTTTATACCTTTCTAGATAACGCATTGTAGCAAGCGACATATTGGTGCCTTGCATATTACTGACCATGAGATGCTTCAATGAAGACGATTCCTGTTTATGCATTGCTATATCGGCTAGTTGCTCGTCGCTCAAATATTTTAATGCTAAAGCTTTCATGTGCATACTTGTATTTGTTTCATTTACAACACTAGTAGTATGTATCATATTTGCTTGACGATCCAAGCGAGGATAAAAAGATGAATCAAAATCTAACCTTGGGAAAAAAATACACAATTACTTATATTATATATATATACATCCAAAAGAATAAAAAAAAATAACTAAAATAAGTTTACTTATTATAGTTATAAGCTACTTAAAAATAGCAATAAGCTAGTTTGGTGCAACTTTCAAACAAATTATTCAAACTTATATCAGAATTTCTTATTTATAAAATAATTCTTATGCTTAACATGCAAATTTACTTTTGTAAATAAAATATATACAAAAAAATTATATATATATATAAATTGACACATACGTTTTATTATTACTATTTGGTTCTCTATATTCATTGTCAGTTAAACTGATCCCAAGTTTACGAAGTTGTTCCAAAGTGGCTGCTTTAACAGTATTCAATGCTGTTCTAGGTTCCATATCATTTTCTTGTTCACCTTTACAAACCATCTTAGTGCTACTCTGATTTTTATTTTTATCCATAACACTAGAATTTTGTAAAATTTCATTGACTTGTCCTAAAACATTGTCATAGAATGTCCAGCCTATTTTTGGAGTATGTTTTAATTTATCACTCTCGTCATCGCTTGTATATTCTTGCATCTCAACATGAATACTTGGTTCAGGAGTTGGTGGTGGTCTTTCAAGTATTTTAAGATCACCTCCACTTAGGATCATACTATCACCCACATCATTAATTTGTTTAATATTAGTATCATGTTTCTTATTTCTATGATTCTGATAGTAATCTGTCACAGGCAAATGAGTATTGTGCACAAAATGTTTATTAGTATTCATGTTAGCAGCATTTTTTTCCTTGTTTATAGTAATATAATCATTTTTCTCAAGTCTTCTGTTATAATTCATATTTTTAGGACTACATTCTACATTTAGAGACTCATTAAACATTTTTCTTGTATCCTTCATTTGTTGATTCGTGTTATTATCTTCCTCTGTATAAATTTCTTTATGCATTTCTTTCTGATTTAAGCATGTAGTAGGATATTGATACATTTTTGAAGATTCTGAAATATTAGCTGCATTATATACATCTGATTCTTTTAAAGTATGTCTCTCTGAATCTCTCACGGAAGAACTCACATTAAAATTACTACTTTGCTGTTGGTTAGAGGATAAATGACTTTCTGAATCCTCAACTATATTTTCCAATTGTGCTGCTCCAGTTTTGCGAGTAAATGCATATCTTTTAACAGACTCTGTTGTATCTGGTATATTTATAGCATTTCTTCTATTAATATTGTTACTTTCTCTACAAACTTCTTTTTTCTCATATATTTCAGGATCTATCATAAATGGACTATTTTGTACAGTAAATTCAAAACTTGTCATAACACCAATCGAAACTTTTTGTTCCACAAAAGTTTTCTTTGATTGCTGTTCCAACAATGCTGTTTCCAATTTATTATTTTCACCAAAAATTTTTAAATCTTTCTTTTCAATAGCAGATGTATTCTGTGTACTCTCATTTTTTTTCATATCTTTGTTTTGAGATGGTACAAAAGAGGAACTAAGGGCAGTATCATAACAATTTATTGATGGATAGTTTAATGCTTGATTTGCAAGAGTCGATGAACAAGAACATGTTGATTTATTCTTAAGACTTTCTTCCTGCATTCTTACCAGTCTATCTATTTGTAATTGTAAATTTTTTATCTGTTCACTCTGACTGTTTACAATTTGTAATAAAGTTTTCACTGTTTCATTATTGTCCATATTACAATTTGAGTGATTAGATACATGAAATTGCTGATATCCAGTGTGATATGGCGTTTGCAAATGTTCAGTTCCTTTCAAAGTATCTGGAATAGCTTTGTTAGGTATTCCTGTGCTATGATCAGATACATTAAAATTTGCTTTTTGTACAGAATTACAAGAGAAATTCCTGCTTGTAGGTGATGAATAGGTCTCTCTATCAAGATCTCTATAAGAATTTCTTGTATCAGGACATGTAAATTTTACACACTTCTCATATTTTCCATCATTGGTCCTCACATTTACCGCTCGTTTTGGCATGTCACAAATTTTATCTTGCTCTTGTTGCTTTTGTACAAAAGCATCTGATTGCAATGCATGATTACAACTATGAATATTTTTACATAATGGTGAAACATGCATTGCATTTCTAGAATTAGCTTCTCGAGTATAATTCTGTTCTCTCCATGCTGCATAAGAATTAGGATTGTGTGAAATAGGTGATGCGGAATTAATGCGTTCCACATTAGTGTCAATATTATCAAAGACTTGTGTTGGTTTTAATGATCTTACTGATGATGAATTATGGCATCCATCATTCAGATTTCGTACTATTGGTTTCTCAAAGATTAAAGATACTTCTGGGACAGTTGGCACTGCAAAGCACTGTAAAAATTATCTTAGATTATATTTAATATCTTCAAATTATATATATGTATTAAGAAAATAATGAACTATTGTTGAGAGCAACTTACGTCGAGTTTTGTTGTCGGTTTTGGTATAATTCTTGGTTCAAATTCTTCAGCATCATAAGATTGATAATGCATGTTTGAGTATACTTTTGAAATTGTTTCTATATATCAAAGTATTATCGACATCTATTTATATATTTTTTCTACGATATTTTAAACAATACATAATCCAGTCTCGTACGAATTTCTCATTGATATCAGAAATTCCATAGACAACAATATTCATTAATATTCGTACATTGATACAAGAAATTCGTCGTTGTTCAATTTTGCGGTTAGATTTAACAGCGGAAACATGACATCTGGCATTTAAAATATTTCAAAACCGGCAAAAAAGCATAGTGATTTCATCGCGTGAATCAAACATGACGCATAAAAACAATAAGATGTTATTATTCATGAAGAAATAGCGGCAGCCAATCAGGAAACTAGCCGCAAATATTGAACAACCAATGACGTCGCTATTAAAATATTATTTCGTCCATCTTCGTCTCTTTTTGTTCTATGGAATAAGTTGGTCGACAAATTAGGAATTTCTATCACCATTTAGGATTATGTTTGTAGCCCTTAAAAATTCTCTAGGAGCTAGCATTTACGGTAAATCGAAGTAAAATGTATAAAATGTAAATGTATAATATTAAATATTATATAAAATATATAATATTAATATTCTTTGCATCCTGCGTGGGTTTGATTCGATGGTAAGCCACAGAATTAACATAAATAAATGTTTACGGTCGTTTTATATTTTTTAAATGAAGGTGTGTGCATAAATAATAAATATTTATTCATCGCGAGCAAATTTATGAATATCATTCAAATTAAGAGTTACACAATGAATAATTAAATTAATTAATTGAAGAATTAAATGTATCACCAATTCAGATATAACGATAATTTTCAATTCATTAGTTTTTAAATTCGATCCACCTTGATGAAAATTATTTACAAAATTTCATAAATTGATAAATTAGCAAGTCATTTATTAAGCTGAACAAAAGAAAGATGATGTTCAATTATCATAATTTCGTATGCATTTCAGGCACACAGTATTTTGAGCCTTAGACATGATTACGTCAAAATGTAGTTCTTTTCGTGACGTCAACAGTCTGTGACATTAGATCGTCATTTTTACGTCATAAAAACGTCAAGTCATGACGTCAAAAGTAGTCAGTAAATGACCAATTTGGGACGTCAAAACATGACGTGTGCTTGCTACGTGGGTAAGGAAAGTGATCATGAGAAAGAGAGAAAGTGTGTTTTTTTCTCTAAGCGCACGCGTAGTAAAAATGCAAAGATTTACAGCAAGTGTTATAAATAAGACGAAAAAGGTAAAATATAAATAAACGAAACTAGAATAAAATATAAAAATAACATTTCTTGCTGTGAAATGTAAAATAAGTTCTTTAATTATATCGCATGGAGAAAGAGAGACGTCGATGTTGTTCTCTCCCTCGGATCGTATCGGAGCGCCAGAGCTCATTGTCATGTTACATATATATATAGAGTTCAATGTGGTACAAGTGGAATCAGTCGCGTTTTACCAGCCGAGCCGGTAAAGTCGCGCGAGCTCGTTTCCGGCTATTCGGACGATCTTCCGCAATTCCATCACCGATATAAAGCATTTCATACATCAAGCATTTCTTTTCGATCGACACGAGTCGCTGACAGCGATTTATTTTATTTCTATTATCTCTGATTATCCCTCAATTGGATCGTTGAATTTTGACAGAAGCCGAAAGGAAGCGAAAGGGTTGAAAAACATGGCGGATAAAATATACTACCCCAATCCGGAGATCGTGAAAAGATCGCATTGCAGTAGCATGGAACAGTACAGGGAGATGCATAGAAAGTGAGTATAAAAATATAAAATTTTCACAAATACTATTTTTTACCACGTTCTCTTGAGTATCGAATTCGAAAATTGAAAAATCGAGTCGAAACCATGCGTCGTATTATCGTGAAAAATGCGACGTGAGATGTAAAAAGTGTACGAATAATGACGTCGAATCATGTTTATTCATTAATATTCATTTCTCAGACTTAGAAGCAACGATAAAAGGTAAAGAAATAAATCTTCGTAAATTCGAAACGCCCCAAAGATGAGCTTCGAGATTATTTATTATCAAGGAAGGAAGATATTGCATTTTTGTACGTACAATGCTGAGAATTGCGTGGTAGATGAATTGGAGAGTGATTTCGGACATTGAAATTGATCCCGAGTCTTTACCTGGTCGCTCTATAAACGACACAAATAGAGAAGCGCACAAGTATCGATCCTGCAGGGGTGGGACAAATTCTCAGTTTGAGGAACAAGCGAACAGTATTAATTTCTTCTCCGCGAACAGTATTAAAAACTTAACGCTTAAGCATTGCTCTTTCTCTCGGGCAACCGCGTTAATCGAATCTCTCATCATTCGATTCGATTAATTTTACAACGAGAATTCTTGCGAGTAGTGGAACTCTTCCTGAATGAGAGAACTAGTTCCAAATATCGGCTACAATTTCGGTATAGACTTATGATCTGTTCGGTATAGGCTTATGGCTGATTTGTTTCATTCATAATTTATTCCATTGGACTGCGAACTCACTTAATTAATGCAAAAATAATGTGTAATAACAATGTACATAATTTGCGGCTTACCAAATATGCATAAATTTGTAAATAGAATGGAATGAAAAGTTATGTAAGAAAACTGAATCGATAATTCGTTAAACTCGAAATTATTGGCTCTTACTCCAATAGCGACGTTCAACTTTTAATATAATGATTACATATCAATAAACCATAATAAATTATCGATTGTTTTCACATATCACGGAATGAATCAAAGAATAAAGATCGATTTCACACTATCGGTTCGCTCACGCTCCATTCACAATCCAATCACGGTTCGATCAAATATTCTTCCATTGTTTATAAATGTACGTATTTACATTATGGATAACTCAACTGTCGACATTTATAAAAATGGAAAAATATTTGATCGGACTATGATCGGACAGTGAGTGGAATGTGAGCCGACCGATGCTGTGATCGCTTCTAATGAGACAAATAACTCAGATTGAGACAAATTTGTTTTCTTTCCAGATCTATAGAGGATCCAGTGAAATTCTGGAGTGAAATTGCGAAGCAATTTTACTGGGAAACGCCAGCGATAGAGGACAAGTATTTCACATATAATTTTAATGTAGATAAAGGTGATGTTTTCATAAAATGGATGGAAGGAGCGACGACGAATATCAGCTTCAATTTGCTGGATAAGGCTGTAAAGAGTGGACATGGAGATAAAATTGCATTTTATTGGTAAGAATGTATAATAGTTTAAAATTAGATTATTTTGTATATACTATGAAAGTAAGATTCAGATTTTATAATGATTGAAAGAGAGATAATATCGTTCGACAGTTCATTCCCATGCAAAGTTTATTCCCATATATTTTCGAAGACGCAAGTCATTCATATATATTTTGAGCTTATGATTACGGAAAATCGTATTTTATTTTTATTATGAAAATAATATGCAATATTCAATTGATATTTTCGATATTATCAATAATAATAAAAATGATCGATAATCAATAATTCGGCATAAGTAGCTTAGGCCGAGTATTAAATATGTATGAAGCGTGATATCGCGAAATTGACATTTCGTTGCTTGTTGACGCGATGTTGACGCTTTTCGGATATTGATCAAATTTATAAAAACTTTAAACAATAGAAGTTTCTTAAGACATTAAAAATTCACTGGTGCCATTGACAACTTATTATTTATATTAGATACTATTTATACAATCTATACGATCTATACGATCTAACTATTTTTAAATAACAACAATAATTTATCCATGATCAAATTATTAATGCGCCAAGTGAAATTTGTTTGCTTAAAGTTTTTATAAATTCAACTTATCCGCGAGACGCGTCAACAAAGTAAAGAAACGTCAATTTCGCGATATCACGTTTCATACATATTTAATACTCGCCTAAGCCTATTTGTATCGGATTGCTGATCATCGACCATCGATTGTCATCGATAAAGTCGAGAATGCTAATTCAGTACCATATATTGCATCTTTTCAAAATTTCAACTTTCAAGAATAATCAATTTTTCAATTGTTAATGCACGATACATCTTTATTCATTGGACGCGATGTTGAAAGTAATTATGAAAGAGTCGCGTAACAGAAGAGAATGCCCATTCATTTTTTGAAAAAATTCGATACATGCTCTACACCTGCGCCTTCATTGGCTAGAGCGACATCGCGCGCCATCGCGTCATTTATTGCATCACTCTCACAAGCGTGAGCATGATTCAGTCACGCGATTCATACTGAAAATTTTGTTAAAACACGATCACGGTCTTTTACTCGACGTAGAAGAGATAGCCGAGATATTATCATATCATAAATCGCAAATATTACGTAACAAACACATATAAGAATAGGAAACACATTTTGTTGACATCGCAAAATCGTTAACGAGACGTCTGAATAAAAAATCAGAATGTAGACAGAATTAGTGGAAATATATTTAAATAAAATTGTAGACGTAAATAAAATCATATATGTACATAGAAAATACAATACGTTGATGATATGTGCATAAATTATCGCGTTTAGCCCTGAATTTAGAGAGGCGACAAAGATGAAGGCCACTCTCAGCCATTGTAATAGTTAAAGGATAATATCTATCATCTATATCAGAATAATTGTTATAGATGAACCACTAGAGCTTAGTTTTGCGGTTGTATGTGGAGTAGGAAGAATATAAATGCAAAATGTAATATTTATTTGAGACTAACAATAAAATCAACCGCAAGAACTTAGTCTTGTGGTTGTGCATATATGGACTATAGAAAATACAAACGCGAAAAATAAAATCTATGTGAGAAGAAGATCAACCACAAAAGCTTATAGTTAGTCTTGTGATAATATATAGAGTAGACGTAAAGAATAAAAAAAAAGAAAAAAAACGTGAACGCTTGTCGACATCATCGTTAAATGATATTTATATCGACTTAAATCGTTAATCGATTCTTTAATATAATATTAATTTTAAATTGTATTAAATTGTTAATTTTTAAATATCACTAAACGTTACATTTCTTATCTAGCGACAGTTATCGCTATCTTACACAAAAAAAATCACGTGCAATTTTATATCACGATTTATGTCTGTATCTGTTTCATCAAGACAGATATTAAAAAATATTATTTATCAATCAATTCGTTTAACTTTCTTCTAATTATTCGTGACCTATATATATTATTGTAGATAAGCGCAAACTTGTAAAGTTTTGATTTATAATCTTATGTATATATACTTTATTACACGATAATGCTTTTAATGTAAATTAGCATGTTATGCTAATATTATCACTTAGATTTTTCTAAATATAATTATATGTGCGCGACACAAATATATATTTATAAATTTGATTTTCTCGTATTGTTAAGATGTTGCTCAAGATATTTTTAATATAGAATATAAATGTAATATACGAGAAAAATACAAGATATTCTAAACAGTCTCGAGGCTACTTTGAATATTAACTTTAACTTAATCGACGATTGATTCGATTGAATCGAGAATTCAATTTGTAAAAAATTATTTGGAACAAATTTTTAATTATATAATATCATTTCTAATCTTTTTTTTCAAATAACAAAAAGATTAATACATTTAGTAAAATATTATTAATATAACATTATTAATAAAACTATCTGAAAAATATCTGAATAAATTAAAATTAAAGTTAATTAAATTAAATAGAATTTTTTCGAAATAGTTCTAAATTGATGTATATTCTTGTAATTTTTCTATGTGCGATTAATGATGAACTTTTTCTTCCTTCTCGTATATTTTCACTGATTTTGAGATTTTGAAATGCGTTACTAGGGAAGGAAACGATCCAGAAGATTATTCGCGACTGACATATAAAAAACTGCTCGAGGAGACATGCAGATTTGCAAACGTCCTCAAATCGAAGGGTATCACCAAGGGAGACAGAGTAGTGATTTATATGCCAAATATCTTGGAGCAACCGATTGCCATGTTAGCTTGCACGAGGATAGGAGCGGTTCATAGCGTGGTGGTGAGTGAAACGCTTTTGAAATAAATAAGCAGCGAATGATGAATTAAATACGAAAAAAAGACAATATATGTTTGTAGTTTGCAGGATACTCGTCCGATTCTTTGGCGGAACGCATACTCGACTCCAAAGCTAAAGTCCTTATCACTGCGGATGGTGTATGGAGAGGTGAGAAATTACTTCTGTTGAAAAATATCTGCGATGAAGCCTTGGAGAAGGTCAAGAAGCAGGACTATCAAATCGAATGCTGCATCGTCGTTTCGCATTTGAGAAGACTCAACAATCCTCAGGGTAGGATGAATGGTGTGAACGGCACCAGCAATGGTGATACGGAGCTGACCAACGTTTCCTGGGACAATGATCGAGATGTTTGGTGGCATGACGAGATGGAAGACGCAGAGCCGAGCTGTTATCCAGTTTGGTTAGCTGCCGAAGATCCACTTTTTATCCTTTACACGAGGTACGAATTATGACGGTTTCTAATTGGACAGGATGAATAATAAAGAAAATAGAATCGATAAAGACAACTATTCTACATATATAGTTCTTATAATTCATCCGTTATTGATTATTTTTTTTTTCTGTCGTATAGCGGCTCTACCGGAAAACCAAAGGGTCTTCTTCATACTACTGCAGGATATATGATCTTTGCAGCGACAACTTTTAAATATGTTTTTGATTATCATCCTGGTGATGTTTATTTTTGTACTGCCGATATTGGTTGGATCACAGGACATACTTATGTGGTTTACGGTCCGTTAGGATGTGGTGCAACGTCTGTCTTGGTACATATGCATTTTCCACATTCTCTTAGATTGTACTTTTATTTTCTTTATTCCTGATAAATCTGCATCTGTTAATAGTTCGAGGGTGTACCTTTCTATCCGGATAAAGACCGATACTGGAAGATCGTCGATAAATACAAGGTCACGCAATTTTATACGGCGCCAACTGCTATTAGATCGTTAATGAAATTTAGCGATGATTATGTGACAAGGAACAGTTTATCCACGCTTAAGGTAATTCTCAAAGAGTTTATCTCTCTCTCTTGATCGACTTAATGAATAGAAATTTATACATATATATGTGTCTCAGGTCCTTGGTTCAGTGGGTGAACCAATCAATACCGAGGCTTGGCTCTGGTATTACAATATCGTCGGCCATGGTAAATGCAGTATATCAGACACATTCTTTCAAACGGAAACTGGTGGTCACGTAATTACACCACTACCAGGTTGCACACCTATGAAGCCAGGCTCCGCGGTAAATGATTTTTAATTAATGATTTCGCTTTGTATATGAATAACTATTTCTAACATATGGAATGAATGTATGCAGACATTTCCGTTCTTTGGAGTTTTGCCGGAACTTCTCGACGAAGATGGTCACATAGTAGAGGGCGAAGGAGAAGGATATCTCGTTTTCCGTCAACCATGGCCGGGTATGATGCGAACGCTTTATGGAAATCATAAACGTTTTCAGAGTGCGTACTTCGAGCGATTCAAAGGATATTACTGCACGGGAGATGGTAAGTGCTTTTTTATGTTCATTTTATTCTAAAACCACACAATTATATTCACGTTATTTTATTATTATTCACGCTAAAGGATTTCGATATTTCAGTCCAACGTATTTGGCATCTTTGCCAAGTTCTTCTTCGATTCTCAAAATTTGATTATATTTGGCCATTCTTTCACTCCTACAATTATTTAATGAATATGATATTTATACATTGCAATTTAAAGTTAATCTAGATAAGGATAAATTTATGGAAAAATGGAAAATGATAGATAATTCGATTTTAAATTAATTCCAAACTCTAAGCATTATTTTCGTCGCGTCGTATTACCTGCATGGTGCTCCAGCTTTGAATTGACCAGCAGCAAGTCCAACCGCCATGTCAGCAACAAAATTATCTTCTGTTTCACCGCGACTCGCGCTCACAATATAGCCCCAATCATTGATTCTTGCCATTTTCGCGCAATTAATGACTTCTGTTACAGTTCCAATTTGTGATATTCTCAATATAAGGCAATTTGCTATTTTCCTATCCATTGCTTCTTCGATCCTGTCGATATTCATCGCAGTAAGAGCATCACTGATTATTTGAATCTTTTGATTAGCGATTGTTAACCAACTCTCCCAATCTTCTTGATCGAAGGGATCTTCGATCGATACTATCGCTGGAAATTCAGACAGATACTCCAGATATCGGTTTCGTAAAGCCTCAGCTTTTAAATAATTGACGGGATCAGAATCCTTTGTTTTAAATGCTAAATCGTATCCTCCTATGCATGAATACAAATGCGGAAAGCATTTTATTAAGGTATTCTATTGTTTATAATTATGTAAACGGAAAAAGATAAATATAAAAAGACCTTCTTTATAAAAAGCACTTGCTGCCATATCCAATGCTATCTTAACCTTGCCTTCGTAACCCGCATCTTTAATAGACGCGTTCAAAAGAGTCAAGGCAGTCTTGTCATCTTTCAAATCGGGAACAAAGCCTCCGTCATCGCTAACCGGAAGTTGACCTCGTATTCCTTGAGTATCAAGGATCTTTTTCTCTAACACTCGATATATTTCAGTAGCCATTTTTACAGCATCGGCAAAGCTCTCAGCACCTGCAAATATATACGAAAAGTAATCGAATATTCGATTGTTTGAATCATGTATTTGAATTCCGGACATATTGTATACCTATAGGTAATATTGCAAATTCATGACACACTAAGTTGTTGGTAGTGTATCTTCCTCCGCTGATCATATTGAAATTCGGTACAGGTATTAACAATTGACTATTTTCTGCCAATTCAGCAATGTATCTTAAACAAGCGATTATAAAATTTCAAATAAAAGCGCTACATTGGAGGAGGATTTCTTCGCATAATGAAATAAACTAATGGAAAAGAACGACAGTAAATTAATGGTAACCTGTAAACCGGAAGACCTTTCTTGGCTGCTCCGGCTTTGCAACAGGCTACAGATACTCCGAGAATGGAGTTCACGCCGAGTTTCGATTTATTCTGCGTGCCATCTAACTTGATCAGCAATCCATCTATTTCAGCTTGTTGACAAACATCCAATTTGGATTTTATCAGCTGCGGAGCAATTACGTTATTAATGATATCAACGGCTTTGAATACCGAACGACCGTGATAAGCCTTTGTGTTTTCGTCTCTGATCTCTTGCGCCTGATTCGGATTGATCAGCACAGTAGAAGGTACCGATGATCGGAGCAAACCGATATCGGTCACTACGTCGACTTCTAAGGTCGGTTCGCCTCTGCTATCAAATATCTGACGGGCTTTGATCTTTCGAAATGCCATCTTATATTGAACTTTTCAAATGTCATGTCATAATTTAAATGATATAAGATGTCATGATATAAGAAAACGAAAACCAATGGATTTAAATTAGACGTTCGTTTTAGCGGACGTATAAGTCCTGCGGCATCGACAATGATTACATAATTTAACAATTTTGTGACTGAAATTACGTGCTGCACGTTTCGCGAGACTGTCTGACAACGAGATATGTTTGCAGCCTCATTCAGATGCATTCAAGCGAAATAATATGTCAAGACAAATATATTTTTAGAATCTACATTTTATTACATAACTCTGTTCATTAATTCAATTTCATTAATTATGATGGAATCGAACAGAATTTAAATCCAATTTTTTCTTTGTGATTTTAGGAGCGAAACGTGATGCAGACGGATATCTATGGGTAACTGGCCGTATCGATGATATGTTGAACGTATCTGGTCATCTAATGTCAACGGCTGAAGTTGAAAATGTATTGGCAGAACATTCTTCGGTAGCCGAGGCCGCAGTAGTCAGTAAAAAGCATGCTGTTAAAGGAGAGTGCTTGTATTGTTTCATTACACCGAGTGACGGAAAGACGTTTGACGAAAAATTGCAAATTGAGCTTAAAAAGAGAGGTGAATTTTTTTGCACTCAATCGATTTTATATTATACACTTATACATTATACATTACGCTAATAAAATTATTTTTAAATAGTACGCGAAAGAATTGGCGCTTTCGCTCAACCGGATGTCATTCAACATGCTCCAGCTTTACCGAAAACAAGATCTGGCAAAATCATGAGACGTATGTTGAGGAAAATCGCAGCGGGCGAAGAAGATGTCGGAGATACAACTACATTGGCCGACGAGACTGTCATCAAGCTTCTTTTGGAGTTGAGGCCAAAAGTTTAAAATATTTCTCGCTTATTATAAAGAAATGAAAGTATCTTGAAAAAATTTCTCGCATAATTTCGATGAATGTTGACAACGTGACGCACGATTTACGGATAATTTCATAAGATAAAAATAATATATTTAGATTGCACATTGAAAATATCAAGTCGGTCTACGTATTTGCACAATATTAGAGACGCATTTCAAGATCTTATCTCAATTATTAATTTGATAATTACTATAATAACGTACAAAAAATGTATAAATGATACTGTTGTCTTTTTTCGTTGATCAAATTTTGTCTATTTCTGTATGTCACTCAAACTTTTAGAGTGATTAGAAATATATGAAAGTTATCATTATTCTTTTGACACTTCTCTTTTATTTTTTCCTATTTTTTAGAGGAGAAAAGAGAGACGTGTGAAAGGAATAAATTGTTAATAGAATTACCGGATAAATAGAATTAATTGATTAAATTATTGGTCGCTCTCCTCAAAGAGTTGCGGCTGCGATATATCTTATGTAAGCATCGCTAAGTTGCCTATAAATGGTCCTTTTGTTAAGTTATTTAAATTTGAAATTAGTCGCAAAACAGAAAACGCTCAATACAAGAAAACTGTAGTATAGCACGATAGTAGACGATAGATAAAAGGTTGGTTGCACAGATACTAATGAACTGTATTACCTAACAGACATGAGCATAACACATGACGCGTATATATATATATGTAACTTATGGATACTGCAAAAAAGGCAGTATTCTACTTCCTGCAATTTAGTGTATATATAATATGTTATAATTTTATTTATGTATACACACAGAGTGTCTATATTACTCGATGTATTGTACTTCGTTTCAATTACGTATTCTTTGATAAATTTTTAAAGTTGAGAGATTTTCTCTCTCCGCCATTCAAAGTATAGCGTGATTGAAAGAAGATACAAATATATTTATGAATGAAAGTTGCTTCGTGCTCCTTTTTTGGGAGTTACGTCACATACATATCATTCCTTGCGGAACAAGACAACTTTAGGTGTGATAATAAATATATAATATATATGTATTGTACGCGTAGAGAGATATATACAAAGCGAGCAACACATAAATACAGATATGGCTATGTAATTATAGACATATATGTATATATGTTAAAAATATATCATAAAAAATTACGATTGTTCTGTTAAATGATGAGGAGCGTTATTATTTCTCTCTGTTGCCTCTTTCTCTCTTATCCTTATATTATATAGAAATAGTAGATATTTTAATTTATGTGTATGTATGTGTGTATTATTGTGTTCAGCTCTTCCGGTTTACACGAGAATCGATCACGTGATCATAGTGGTGGGAGGCGGTGTGTATATCGAGCGAATACGCCTTGCGTCAAAGTCTGAAAGCCACGAAGCTCGATGTCAGTGCCAGCTGAGCGTTGATACAGGCAAGAATTCACGAGACTATTCTGGAA
>JAPIVC010000802.1:0-20000 GCA_030586385.1 Camponotus fellah | reverse complement strand
AAAACTGCATTATATTAAATACACATTCATACACAATTTAAACATGAACAAAAATTCAATTAAAATATTATATATTAAATTTATAATAGTCTGTCATTAAAACGTCGTATTAAAAAATTGTAAATATATTAAATTCTAAATATATTATTCAGAAACTAAAGAGACTAAAATATTAGGAACTAAAAGAGGTATTTTTTCTTTCTGTAATTATCCTTCTGATAAATAAAAAAATAATATCTTTCAGTTAAATGTGAAAAGTTTGCTTATCGCTATACGACGCGCTATGCACTATTAAGTTTAAGCAATAAAGACTATATGAAACTTGTAAAATTAGTAAGATTATAACAACTATTTTTACTAATTTAATTTCTGATTTCTATATGGGAGATTTAGATATTATTATAGATAGAATTATGATTTTTGAAAAATGGATTAAATATATTTAAGATGTATAATAGAAACTAATTTTTATATAAATTAAATCTTTTATCTTATAAATTAAATTATTTAATTGAGCTAAATATTTTTATTATACATAGGTTGTAATAAATAATAATAAATAATAATTTTACACACACACACACACACACACACACACACACACACACATATTTATATATACACATACACACACGCACGCGCGCACCTGTGTGTGTATGTGTATATTTCTTATAATATTATAAAAATGTATTATATGTTAATAAAATTTGTTATAAGTCACATGTTACATGTTAAATTACATGTTATAAGTTACATGTTACATATTACATGTTAATTACATTAATAATCTACTATATGAAAAGGATATAAAAATCTTTTATTAAAAAGATCTAATTTAAAGGTTAAAACTAATATTCTTGCAAAGATTAAGTTTGGGTATTACTACAAGAGAGTTTTAATTGTTTATGTACTGTATAGCACGCATCTCCATCTCTCTGCGTCCAGTATATTATATTAATTTTGAGTTGAATAATTTATCCTCTTATGTTTTTCTCCATCACATGAATTTATTTATTAATAATTAATAATATAATTAATAATTATATTTATTAATAATTAATAATATAATTAATAATTAATAATATAATACTATTGCTATATTTTAGTGGCTGCATTCTATGGAAAAAGTAAATACTGGCAGCATTTACAGCATCGCTTGGTCCAGCGATAGTACGCAAGTGGCGATGGCATGCGGTAATGGAAAACTCTTGACTGGGCACATTATAGATAGGTAAATTTTGATAAAATAAAATAAAGAAATCTCATCAGAATTTAAACATTATGTAATACTATTAAACGCCTCTTTTTTTATTTGTTTTATCTTTTTATTCTCATAACTTCAGATTCTCATAACTTTAGTGTCATAAAGTCGGTATAAATAATCTGATATTTATCTAACATGTCATTGACCGCGCTTTTTCATTTTAATTCTTGATGATATTTGCATATGATTTATATAACATGCAGAATTAATTTTAATTCAAGCTTAATTTTGCGATGAGGATGGTCCAGAAAAAGAGATCGAAATGTTCGCAATTTTAGCATTTTATGTAAACTTTGGTTTGAAATTAATGTGCATCCTTCTTACCGCGTTTGGCTCTTATTGTAATTAAAATTTTTTTTTGTATTTGAAATTATCAGAGCCTTATTATATTATATGATTTATGATTATATTTATGATTAAATTTATTTATTAATTTATTAATATGTCTGTTTTTCTTTAATGTCATTTTTGTACAATGCAAATGTTAAATTTGATTATATTTAGTATTTTTTCATGTTATTCAATTGAAGTGCAAGAAATTTAAATTAAAAATTTTTTCATTTAGGATTAAAGTTTCGATCTTTTTTTTGATTTATATTTTCGACAAAATAATATAAAAATAATAATATAAAAATTCAATAAATATTAATCATATCTTAAACGTAGAGATAACATGATTAATCAGAAAATATTAAAAAGAAAAATTGGAATCAATAATTTGGAATTATTGTAATAATTGCAAAAAATTGATGTATCAATAATTAAGTATTTTGCTCAAATGGAAATACAACGAGCATGTTATCTCAATAATTCCAATCATTGTCAAGTATCGCCAAATTAAAAGAAATACAGAAAAGAAAGAAAGAATACTATATGATGCTATATACGAGATTTCAATATAATTTTTTTTTAAGACTCAAATATATTTCTTGAATAGCGGTGGTAATATAAATATACGTTGAAAATCTGAAAATAAAATTCCCATTTTATTTCATTAAATTCCAGTTTATCAAGTTTATCATTGTGATTGGAAGTTGTGAAATATTTCTACAATTATAAATATTCTACAAATATAGTTATTCAAAAATCCACTTCTTTCTAGTTGTTCATAAATTTTGATTGATATAAGAAATTACAATTTTTGCACAAGATTTTATACATTGTTATGTAAGAATATTTGAATAGGACACCTTTATAACTTTTGGAATTTTAATAAAACTACGAAGTTTGTAATTTATTAAGGCTTGCATGAGATAATTTCGTATTATAGATTGGGAAGAATATATTTAAATTGATCGGAGATGACTTGAATCTAAAGCATCGTAAATAATTAAAGAATAAACAAAAAAGTACCTCTCTTAATGTGAATTTACATTGTAATTATAATATTAGAAGTTTGTCGAAATCGAAGAGAGACATTTGGCTGTTAAGTTAGTGTGTTTTTTGTTAATATCATCAGTTAAGTGTGTTAATGTTCCTTGTTAATATCATAAGGGAATGATAAAATTTGTCGTAAATTCTTATTATATGCACTCTATATTCTTTGTCTTCTAATGATATAATGTATTATAATATTTATAAATTTTATGTAATATTTAAGGAGATTAGAGTGGGATAATTATGAAGCCACGTTGATAAAAAGAAAGATGATCGAGATTAGAGATATTGGAAATGAGGTGCACGAAATATTAGAAATTTCCGATCGTGTTGTACACCTCGAATTTGGCTTTGGTCATTTAGTCGTTACCACACTTGCACAATGTCACATCTATTCTGTGACAAATTGGAATACACCGGCAATATTTAATTTGAAAAGAAGCATATCTACTATACTGCTGGCAGAAAAGTAAGTTATTATAAATGTATTTAATATATATAAAATAATCATTTATTTTTCTCTCAATATATACATTTTATATAAAATTTTTTAATCTAGAGCCGCTATTTTATAAAAAATTTAGTGCATATTATTTTTTATATGAAAATCAAATTAAATTAAATCTATTTTTAAATAAAAATAATTATAATTAATTAACATATGAAAAAAACATATTTTATTTCTTATATATAAGTGTAATTAAAAAAAAATTATTGAAATTTTCAAATTATATTGACATAAAAAACAATAAATTATCTTAAATAAAGTTCTTAAATATATATTATTTTAATAGCATCATATAAATTTCAAATTTCTGTGCTCAAAAAAGAAAAACTTAATTATTTTCCTCTTTTTTCTTTATATTAATATTATAATCTTTTCTTCTATTCTTTCTTCCAATGTTTTTCTTTCACTTTTTTACAATAAGATATTGTGCATTATTAAAAAATAAGTATGGCAAGTACTATATTTTTTAAGATTTAATTGAATTAAATCTATTAAATAGTTTTAAGTTTCAGTTCTACCCTTTAACAATTTCATTAAAAAAACATCAAATTTAAATTGATTAGAGAATTATATATACTTTTCAACAATATAGATTTTACTATTATATGGATTTTAGAATCGGAAAATAAAAATAATTATTAAGCATAATATATTATTACATTATTACAGTTTCAGAGAAATATGACTATAACAACATTATAAAGATGACTATAACTATAACAATATTATAAATTTTATCTATAATGGAATAAATAGTCTTACACTTTTTTTTTCGGTAACAAGTAACAAATTCAATTACTTTTATCATTATTATTTTATGCGACATGATTTTCAATTGGAAACAAGCTTGAAGATTGGAAAGAATTTAATGCTATTTTTATATAAATAGCATTAAATTCTTTAAAAATTTAATAGAAAATCTTGATAAGATTTTACGATTTCTACTATAAACTCTAAAGATTATGTAATTCTTATAAATTTTTTATGTTAAAAATTTAAGAATGTTTTGGCTTGTAAAATAATGTATCACGTATGAATCTCAAAATTATATTATTACAACAAAATTAAAGATAGAAAAAATAATGATTTTTATTATATTTATTATATGATTTATTATATTTATTATATTGATAGAAATTTATCATATTAAAAGAAAAAAATTAAAAATAATCGTTTTTTTATTGACACTGTATAACTTAAGGATCCTAATAAATAAATTTATTATTTACAGTAATTCTATCACCTTTAATAATTCTATCAAATTTAATATATTAAAACTGGTATTTAACAATAATTTTTTTGTTATGCATATATATAGTGTGGTCCATTTAAAGTGCTACAAGCTGTTATTTCTTAAAATATGTATTATAGTAAAAAATATTTTAAATACAAGTTGTTTAGAAGATTGTTTCAAAGGAGGAAAGAAATAAGAATATTAGTTTGATATCAGATTCCTGATACGTCGAATGGTCATCTTGTCGATCCATACTAGCGCTTACAATACATCTAACACAACAAAAATTGAAATTATATTAAAGAAATATTAAAGATTTGTAATTGGAAGCATATTTAAAATAATAATTATTTTTCAGACGATAAAAGTGTAATTATGATATTACTTATATTATATAATATAATGTAACTTTACATCATTAATTTTTTTGCATTATTATACATTATAACACACACACGCACACGCATACACACACACACACACACACACACACACACACACACACACACACATATATATATAAATTATAATCTTATAGATGAATAATGTAATTAGATTAGATTAATGTAAACAGATGAATAATGTAATAATGTAATTACACTGTTGCATGTATAAATTATCTCCTCTTATTAACTATTACGCACAATTTCTAGGCACTTTCTAATTGTGGAATTTAATACTTTGTCATTGTACAATTATCAAGGCCGTTTATTGGGAACTCCAAGATGGAAAGGATGTACTGAAGAACCGCTATGTATTCCTTGCTTATCATTGTGTGCAGATACCTTAGTTATAAGGAATCAAAGTAATGAAAAATGTAAGATATACATATATACGTAATAATTGTTGTTTGAAATGTCTTTCGGCTAATTTTTTTCTACGAAAATTTTTAAAAATTACTATCTGTCGCATAATATTGAAATTATAAAATCTTTTTACACACTAATATTCAGCTGATATTTTTGTTCACATTGATTTTTCTTAATCACATAATAATATCACAAGTATAATTACATAATACATGAATGTATGTATTAATAAGTACAATTATCAAGGCTATTAAAGCTATTTATTTTTACTTACAAGATTAGAATCTATGCACTAAATGAAAGATCTGTGATTTTTTATATATAGTATATAGGGATTTTTAACATATATATAAAAAATTATGATATATCTTATACTAAAATATTGTTTTACGATAAAATATTTGATTTAAGTTTTAGCATTGAATTATCTCATTTTGATTTTACACAATATATTTTAATATTAAGATAAACAAATTCTTTTATATATGTATACATATATAAAAAAAGCTAAATTATATTTAAATATAATTACATTGTATTTATATGTTAATATATTATTTATTTGTGTATGTTTATTACAACAGATTTAGAAGATATAGATATATTTTTTTCAATAAAAAATTGCAAGATGGAAAAAATTTTCTATATTATTTATATATTATTTGTATAATTCGTATTTAAAAAAAATATTTAGAAATAAGAATTTGTATATAAGGTTTTCATTTACTTTTCAGTACTTCATATTTTGGAGATATCTTATAACAAGCCAATAGTGGAAAGTCAATCGTATTCACATTTGCATGGTGTGATGCAAGTTGCATTAAGTTATATTAGCATAAAGGATCGACAGTTAGCATTAATAGATGTCAATAAAGATCTGTTTTTAATCGCAATAAGGACTACAGGATTTGGGAGAGTTTGTAAAATAGGTATAAAAGTGTACATACATATACACATACGCATGCGCGCGCGTATATATATATATATATATATATATATATAATATGCGCGCGCGTATATATATATATATATATATATTGGGTATCCCATCAAACGTGGCCATAATCTTTTATCTTTTAATTAAAAATGATGTATTGTAGACTAAACTTTATTGTCTGAGGCTATTTACAAGAAAGTTATCTGTCGATAAACGAAGAGATATGCATAATTTTTTTATAATGTATCAACATAGTAAAAATATTGTTGTACTGTTTGAAATCAATACAACAATGTATGATTTAATATAAATATTTTACGTATTCTATGTATTTTGCTTGAAATATTGCAAGCAATGTCTAATTTCGGCTCTGCAATATGGTCAATTTCTGATTCATTATCAGAGTTACAGATTGGCGTATATCATAATACTTAATGTATGAAAAAGTATATATAGAAAGCCTATATGAACAATGAAGTTATGGAACATTTAATAAATTTCAACATTTTATACATCATGTTATTTGAGACGCGGTTTGTTTACTTTATCGTATTATGCTTATACAAAAACTTCTGCCTAAAATAAATATAAACTTTAATAAATAATAAATATATAGTTTTTGAAATATTTTCTAATCGTACTAATTTAATTAAAATGCTAACTATTATCATTAATTAAATTATTATTTATGCAACTGATTTAAACATAAATTATATACAATATTGATTTAAACATAAATAACTTGTAAGTTATAAAACGAATAACTTTAAAAAAAAAAGGGCGACTTTAATATTTTCTAATGAAAATTTCTAATAAAATTACTATTAATTTTTGATAAAAAAAATATTTTATAATTTTTATACTTACTATAATTTTTTATAGTTATATTTTTCGCACACTATCAAATGATAACATGACATCAATCTAACGCACGTTAAGTTGATCATATTGTAGGGTAGCCAAATCGAAAATGTAAACGCTGCCTAATTAAATATAATTAAATATAATTTTACATATTATATCGATTCCAATTGATAAAATTCATATAATATGTAGTATTTACATTAAACATTATACATATCGTTGTATTCATTTTAAACAGCTACAACTTTTATTATATATATCGAGATGTCCACATTATTAGAAAAAAGTATGCATATCTCTACGTTTATTAATACAGATAAGAACAGAAAAGTATTTTATCAGTTTACAGTTTTCGAAAAATAATTATTGAAAATTATTAATTAAAGATTGGCGAATGAACCAATGTTTCGCGCGGCTAGACGGTATGAGATATGCGCTCTAGATATATTAGCGAGTGTATTATATGGCAACAAAAATATAAAAATTAGGGTATACACGATCAAACTTTTCGTTACCATATGAAATTCGCTACCTAGAAAATATATATCTCATAATTTAGCCGCGCGAATATTGACCAATCCTTTTTAATTAATAATTATTACGAAAATTGCAAAATGATGACTTTTCTGTTCAATTTACTGTACTCTATATTCTCACGAGAGTTGATGCAATTTTTATCAAATCTATGTATGATCATACATCTGTAATATACATCTGTAAGATGTATATTATATTATATAATATATATTATAATATAATATTATTAATATATAATATTATAATATTATATATATTACTATTAATATATAATATTATAATATATTATATTATAATATTACTAATAATTTTAAATGTTAATATAAATTATTAAAATTATAATATTAATATTTTATCAATGTCCTTCTTAAATCATCATATGTTCTAGCTGCAATGGCGCAAAATATTGCATGGGCAACTGATGCAAATGTATTAGCTGCAATGTTAGATGCGAATTTATCGGTATGGTTATGTCCTAATTGTGTTCATTATAGTGATCGCAAAGTAATACGGAGAACAAGAATTGACAAGGAAAGCAGGTATTGTTGATTAATTGAAAAGAATATATTATTTTAACATTCATTACAAATTGCTAATTATTAAAGCATCGAATACTTTTTAAATAATTTTAAAGTAGTTACAGAATAATTAAATGTTTTAACTACAAAATAACTTATTGATTTTGATTACTTTTTTAACTTTTAAAATAATTTTTTCTTTTGCGAAAATAATGGGAGAAAATATTATCTGTTGCATTTTATTGATTTTTTATCATTGAATATCTTTAAATCAAAATTATATTACTTAAAATAAAATTACTTTTAGATCAATTAAGTAATAGTCATGTCATTTAGTGTTTTCATAAAATCTCGCTAAAAAAATCTCTTATCTTAATCACATTTTGAACAAAAATGATTTTACTTAGAATTTTAAAGAAGTTGGCGAAAAGAATATTTATCTAGTTTTTTAACACTTTTATTTAATTATTTGGAAATAAAGTCCCACTTTCTAATATAATATTTAAAACATGAAAAATATAATTTTCGATAACATCTTTTTTCCATTAAAAAATAAACATTTATTGTTGAAATATATTGTTGAAATATATTTTCTAAAAAAATTTTAATAAATAAATAATTTAAAATTTTTCAGAAAAAATAAACGCTAAAATTAATTTATTGTGAAATAAATAAATAATTTACAAAAAGTGAAAAATATTACGTTAAACATTATTAACAAATTTAATTAGGTGTTTATAATAAAATCAATATAATTAACGAAGTAATTAATTGTATTTGTATTGTGTTATTCGATTTAGAACAACGAATGACAGATATTGTTATATATATAAGTGTTTCAAAAGGCCGTACAAAAATTTTAAGGGCTGATTGACAAAGCTATTATTTTTTGTTAAGCAATATAGAATCGGTGTGGTTTCGTTATTTCGGAAGGTGACATACATGAAGCTGCATAACATGTTTACTTGCTAAGTGGTACAGCGATTGTTTACTCTATACAATTAAATGAGTGCTCGATGATTATCATTGACCACTAAATAAACCTCAGAGCGGCGATCCATTAATTGTCGGCTTTCGTCTTTCGAAATAAGAAGTCATGCCGACTTTTTTTGTTATTTAACAAAAAATATTTGTTTTTCCGTTATCACCTTCTAAAATTTTTGTACGGGCTTTTGAAACTCTCTCTCTCTCTCTCTCTCTCTATACATATATATATATATATATTATATATATATATATATATATATACACATACATACATACATACATATATACTTTCATATATATATATATATATATATATATATATATATATACATACATACATACATACTTACATACTTTTCGTAACACAGTGAGTTTGGAAAACAGCCTAAAATTGTGAGTGTTCGTAATGGCATGGTCATGGTAAGACGTGGAGACGGTGCTATTGTGGCTACCTTATTTTACAATTTGTTTACAAATTTATATGAACATATGTCAAACAAAAGATTGAAAGAAGCGCTTTCTATTTGTCGTATAGCTCAGGTAATGTTCTTAATAACTCTATAATAATAATTTCTTTATAATAATATATTTATATTTATGTATATTATGTATAATTATAAAATAAGAAAGGTGACAAATATGTACCCAGCAAACACAGAATATTGCAGCAATATTATGACAATATTACAACATTGCAGCAATGTTGTTGCAATATTCTGTGTTTGCTGGATAATGATTCATCAAGAGGCACAATTATATTTTATATCAAGTCGCATACATCAATAGCAAAAAAGATTGTATAACCAGTTGAAAATATTTTGTTATCAGATTTCAATAATAACTAGGTTGATTAAATTCTTAATAGGCGCTTAGTCGATAACTTGATTCCTTTTGCATAATGAAAATTTCTTTATTTTTATCCTGTACGCCCTAAGTAGAAATAATACGAATTAAATTAAAATTCCTATATAAAAATTTTCTTTTAAGATTTATCATGCTTATCATCATTTTTGTCTATGACAATTTCTGATTAAAATGTCAGTTAAAATTATCAATAGTTCATAATATGGCTATAAATAAAATTGATTTACAATCAGCAAGTTTCAAGATGAATTTCAACTCTTACTTTATGTCTCTTAAAAATCAACAGAAAGAAAATGTTAGGAATACTATAATAATAATAATAGCATTAGTATAATGATTGGAATTGTCCCGAAGAATGTATTTCGCCAGATTATTGCAAAATACATTGTGGTCTATCTGCATGTCGAGAATAATTGCGGAATAATTAAAATAATTTCATACATAATTTCATATATATTTGATATTTTCTAACGCTCAATAATGTCCGGCTAAAGACCAACAAAAAATTCGAGACATTCATGTATGATGCATATATTATTTTGTATTAAATGTACTAATAACTAAAACATAAAAAAAAGTATTTTCTGTTCTTCATTGTGCATCACGCTTCAACTATTGCTAATTTTTTAATTATTGTTATTATTTGAATCAATTTTTTATTTTAATTTTAAATTAAAAATGCTACTTATCTGAAAAGAAATATAATATCGATATTTTCATTTTTAAATTTTTGTCTCATCTTACAAATATGCCATTAAAATTACGCTTTCGAACTTTATAACTGCATATATTTTAAAGCAAAATAATACGCTTGATACTTGTCACGGGATGGTATTGTATCTCTTGATGGACTGCTTTATGATTTTTTTCCGCTTCACTTCCCAGGTAGCAAGATGACGTCTAAAGACGTTTTAATGACGTCTTAAAGACGTTTATGACGTAATTAAGACGTTATTAAGACGTCATTTGACGTCATCTTGCTACCTGGGTTGTTATTCTAAATTAATAATAGTTTTTCATATTATTTTTATAAAATGAATAAATTTAATTAATATATTTATTTGCACAAGGTTTTCCAATTTATTTTTATGTCTGTAACAAACACATTCCTATGAACATATGATTCCGATGAATCCGATATGACTTTTTCTTATAATTCATGTTAAATTTTTCGGTTTAAAATTAAAATATAAAATTTTACATGTTTTTATATGTAATTGATGATTAATAAAATATATATTAAACATTATATTAAAACAAACACTTTACATAGTTTTATTGTGTATATAGTTTATTGTGTATATAGTTTTATTTATAGATAATTGATATTTTTTATTACTTTGAAGAACTTTAATACAAACAGAGTGTGTAAATGTTTTTATATATTTTATTGCATGTCGAATGTATTGTTCATGTGATCCCTTAAATTCCCTATTATTTTTTTATTTAATACACACTAAAATCTCCTATTTATTTTCTTATTTAATATACATTATTATTTTCTATTAGTTTTAGTACTTATTTAAAAATTAATTAATGAAATTACATGAGAAAATTTAATTACATTACATTAAATTACATAAATATATCTATAAATAACATTGTTTTATATTGTTATTAGAATGAAATATTGTGGACTTGTATGGCTGTCATGGCAACTGATAATAAGGAATTTCACGCTGCGGAAGAAGCTTACGCAGCTATAGGTAGATGTGATATAGTAGATTATATCAGATACATAAAGGTAAAACAAATTTATTTTATATATTATCTATTTCATTTTGTTAAATTTATTAAAATAAACTCTAAATAATTAAATCGATAAAAAATTTGCAGAGCTTATCTAGTACTGCAGAAAAATATGCAGAAATGGCACTACTGGCGGGAGATTTGTTGGCAGCAGAAGGTATACTATTACAAAACGGCTTGATTAAAGAGGCTATACATATCAATCTTGAAGTTTATAATTGGAATAGGTATGTAAAATATTCAAAATAAAACTAAAATGTATGACTTATTTATTAATTTTTACGTGGCACAGATTAGAAATTATATGTACAATGGAACCTTGTATCATCTGTACTATGATCTAGTATGTACGATGGTTGTGCATTCTTTCAAGATTTTACTGTTTCATATTTTCTATTAAAAAAAAAAAAAAACGGCCTCACAAATGATTTCAAAAATTTGCAATTAATAAATGATACGATGATCCTGGGACATACTGGAGCATACTGTATACATGCATACGCACACACACACGCACGCATATATACACTATGCAGTATATGTCACGTCGTTCATATTACTTTTTTATTCATAAAAAATCATGCAATAATGAAAATATAAGCTTTTATTACCAAAACGCATTTGTAAAATCGATTAGAGCTATTATCATTGTGCGGAACAAATCGGTAGTAACTTTACAATTTCAAATGAAAACATATGTTGAATATATTATTGAATAAGCCTTTTTAAAATAAAACAAACTTTTAAACAAATATCTTTGACTAAAACATTTTTTTAATTATCTCACTTATTAACAAAGAAAAATTAAAAAATTGAAAATTTCAAATGTAATTTTTTAAAATGATTTTTTGATTAAGTTGAATTTGAATTAATACAAATTGCCTTCTATTTACATTTAAACAAATGTATTCGATAGCGGATATTTGCAGACTTTAAACAGATAGAGATCAATATCAAGATATCTGAATTCTTGTACAATAATTCTCCCTTATAATAGGACGCTCTTGATAAACAATGTCTTTTACTCATCTTCATAAAAATACGGTTCCACTTGAGTTTGCAACTTTCCATGCGAAACGAGATTCATCTCACATTATCTCTGTAGTCAGTGTAAAACAGAGATCTATTAGTGTACAGCTTTATTTAACAACTTTACATAAAAGCTGTTAAAATTCATTCAGAGTCATGATCCTGATAACAATTTATATCAAGGTCAAGGTGATTTGATTCTGGGGTTCTATTTTAAAGTTTTATATGTTTCTATTTCAAAAAGTACAATTATTTCCCTCAGTTTCGGTTTTTACCGATTTATTCCAAAAGATCACGGTAACAGCAATCAATTTTATAGGTGCATTTTAATAAAAATATTTTATTCATTATGTGATACAGCATTTATAAATAAAAGGGGTGATGTGTGTGGCTTGACATATTGTATATAACAATACTTTAAATAAAAATAAATAAGAAATAAAAATAAGAAACAAATAAAATATTAATGTCAATAAAAATAATATATTTAATGCATTTTATAATAAATTTTTTATTATGCTTATATATTACATGTAACGTAATAATATTCATGACTTTTTATATTTATTTTACCTGTATTTTTTTCAAGAAAATTAATTATAATTATATATATGCATATTTTCTAATTAGGGCTTTGGAATTAGCAGTAAAACATAAAAGGCAAATTGAAGAGGTTTTAAATAAAAGAGCAAAATATTTGCAAACTATTAACAAAAATGAAACGAACCAAAGTTTTCTCACACTTTTAGGAAATATTTCTACGCTACAATCGGCAAATAATAAAGTAAGTAAATCCATAAGACTCTATGTAATACGTTTACGTTATTAACAAAAGCATCTTTATTTTTTAGGAAAATGAAAAAAAAAATTATATCAAAAATATTATCGAACAAATCGATGTTGAATAAAATTTAAAAAAAATTATGTCAAAAATGTTATCGAACAAATCGATGTTGGATAAAATACATCTCCTATCTCTGCAAAGCTCCTCTAGTGCTACAACGTTCGCCGGTAGTAAATGCTCTCTTCTGACGAGCTGCCATTGAAAACATTTTGTGAGCTTGCTTGTTCTTACTACCGGAAAACATGTTGCTGGAGCACAAAGTCACCTTCAAGATTTAAGAAAAATGAGAAAGGAGATAGAAGGAATATAACGAATAAAGCGGACATAAAGCAAAAAAGTAATATAATGAAGACTTTATTATAAAAAAAAGAGAGTTGACGATAATATTTTTTAGTCAAATCTTTTTCAAACACATTCAACAATATTACTTCAAAACTAATTTTAAGAATACGTGTTTATAATGGTAAGAAAATAATGTAATTTTGAAAGCAGACTTTTGAATGTATAAAACAATTAGTTATATAAAAATGATTAATGTATATATATATATATATATATATACACACGTATACACACACACACACATTAAAAAATATGGCAAAAAAATATGAGAATTTTATTTATTATAAAAAAAATAGTTAGGTTTCTTTTTTAATTAAGTTTCTCTTAATCACATCTTTTTTAATTAAGTTTCTCTTAATCACATCAATGATACTATATTTTGAAATTTTAATATGATTTTTGAGTGGCAAGGAAATTGTAATTTTGGCATAATGTTGAAAGTTTTCGAAGTTGAAAGCTTTCGAATTTATAAAAAAGTTAAATTTTATATAAAAATTGCTTATAATATATAAAAAGATATATCATTAACTAAGATAATTAATATGGTAACGAAATAATTTCTCTTTAATCTCTGAATAATTTCACACATACTTGATATACTAGTCAATATATAATATTGTTGGATTACTATAATTATATTTTATTTAATGTTATTAATATAATACGACATAATAAAGATTCTGTGTTATTTCTTCCTAAATTCGAATTCCTTTTATCACTTTTCTTGCGCCATTTTATCCGTGTATATACATGTGAATCCACGGTATCTTTTATTTTTCATTATACGCACAGTTAATAATTAGATAACTATAAAGTAAATAGAATAGTAAAAAAGTAAAAATGAGAAAGAATAACTTATTATTCCAGAAATAAATAATACGGATTATAATTATATTATTATAAATGCCAAATGGTTAACTGTTAATTAAAATTTTTTTTATATAACAGTTTATATATTCCTCTTTAATGAAAAGTGTAATTAAGCAATTAGTTTATATTAATAAATTATACTGTAATTGATTATACATAATCAATTAAAAAAACTTGTAGTATTTATAGCGACCTCATTTAGATAACTGTACATTTCTACCCTAGCGAAAAACAATATTCCGAGCGTAAGTCGAATGTAAGGAAAGAATAACAGAAGCGTAAACGAAGCTTCTAAGTGTGAGTCCACAACCTTGCTTTAAGTGACGGAGTCGTAAGAATTTAATCAATCACAGTTGAATGTGAGAAGAATAATTAAATACAATTGGTTAGTTTCTTACGACTCCGTCAGTTAAAGCAAGGTTGTGGACCCACACTAAGAAGCGTAAACGAAGCTCCTAAGAAGCGTAAACTGAAATGTCGAAGCGTAAATGAAACTTTTAACGTGACCTTCTGCGCACGCGCGGCTGTGCTCGTACATGCGCTGACGTACTCGCGCATGCGCGGTTGTCATCGCGCATGTACGGAAGTCTTTTGATGCATCCGCAAACTTCTGCTTAAAATTATAAGCATTTTCAACCATGAGCCATCTACTGCACACGCGCTAATGTCTTTTCAAGCACGGACGATCTTTTATTTACACGCGGAAGCATTTACGAACATATGTAACCTTCTGCGCACGCGCGGCTGTCGTCACGCATGCGCGGGAGTCTATTGCCGCAACTGCAAACTTCTGCTTAAAATTATAAGCATTTTCGACAATGAGCCAACTACTGCACACGCGCTAGTGTCTTTTCAAGCACGGACGATCTTTTGTTTACACGCGGAAGCGTTTACGAACATACATTTCCTTCTGCGCGGCTGTCCTCGCGCATGCGTTGGAGATTTCGCGCATGCGCAGGAGACTTTTGCCATATCCGCAAACTTCTGCTTAAAATTGTAAGCATTTTCGACAATGCGCCATCTTCTGCACACGCGCTACTGTCTTTTGAGGCATGGACAATCTTCTATTTACACGCGGAAGCATTTACGAACATACGTGACCTTCTGCGCACGCGCGGCTGTCATCGCGCAAGCGCGGGAGTTTTTGCGCATGCGCGGGAATCTTTTGCCGCATTCGCAAACTTTAGCTTAAGATTGTAAACATTCTCGACCATGCGCCATCCTCTGCACACACGCTGATGTCTTTTGAAGCATGGACGAAGTTTTGTTCGCCCGCGGAAGTATCTACGAACATACGTTACCTTCTGCGCACGCGCGGCTGTATTCGCGCATGCACGGGAGTCTTTTGTCGCATCCGCAATCTTTTGTTTAAGAGTGAAGTCATTTTTGAACATTCGCCACCATCTGCACACGCGCTAGTCTTTTGAAGCATGGACGAACTTTTGTTAACCCACGTACGTAATTACGAACATACATTTTCTTCTACGCACGCGCGGCTGTCCTCGCGCATAGACGGGAATCTTCGCACCTTCGCGAATCTGCGCTGGAGTCTTTTGCCGAATCCGCAATCTTCTGCTTAAAATTCTAAGCAGTTTCAACAATACTCCATCTTCTGCACACGTGTTAGTATCTTTTGAAGTACGGACAAACTTCTGTTCACTCGCGGAAGTATTTACGAAAATACATGACCTTCTGCGCACGCGAAGTTGTACTCGCGTATGCGCGGCTGTCATCGCGCATGCGCGGGATTCTATTGCCGCACCCGCAAATTTCTGCATAAAATTGTTATCATTTTCGACAATGAACCATTTTCTGCACAAGCGGTAGTGTTTTTTGAAGCATGGCCGATCTTCTGTTTGCACACGGAAGCATTTACAAACATACGTTTCCTTTTGCACACGCGCGGCTGTCCTCGCGCATGCGCGGCTGTCCTCGCGCATGCGCGAAAGTCTTTTGCCGCATCCGCAAACTTCTGCTTAAAATTGTAAGCATTTTCGATCATGAGCCAGCTTCTGCACAAGCTAGTGTTTTTTTGAAGCATGGACGAACATTTGTTAACCCGCGTAAGTAATTACGAACATACGTTTTCTTTTACGCACGCGCGGCTGTTCTCGCGCATGCGCGGGAATCTTCGCGCATTCGCGAAAGTTTTCGCGCATGAGCGGGAGTCTTTTGCAACAACCGCAATTTTTTGTTGAATGGTGAAATCATTTTCGAATATTCACCACCATCTACGCACGCCCAAGTGTCTTTTGAAGCACGGAAGATCTTATGTTCACACACGGAAGCATTTACAAACCTACGTTACTTTCTACGCACGCGCGGGAGTCTTTTGCCGCATCCGCAAATTTCTATTTAAAATTTTAAGCATTTTCGACAATGAACCATCTTCTGCTCACGCGCTAGTGTTTTTTGAAGCATGGCCAAGCTTTTGTTAACCCACGTACGTAATTACGAACATACGTTTTTTTCTACGCACGCGCGGCTGTCTTCACGCATGCGCGGGAGTCTTTGCGCATGCGTGGGAGACTTCGCGCATGCGTGGGAATTTTTTGCCGCATCAGCAAACTTGAGTTTAAAATTGTAAGCATTCTCGGCCATGCGCCATCTTCTCGACATGCGCTAGTGTCTTTTGAAGCATGAACGATCTTCTGTTCACCTAAGCAAGTATTTACGAACATACGTGACCTTCAGCGCAAGCGCAGCTGTCTTCGCGCATGCGCGGGAATCTTTTGCAGCATCCACAATATTCTGCTTAAGAGTGGTTGCATTTTCGACCATGCGCCATCTTCTGCACACGCCTTAGTGTCCTTTGAAGCATAAACTAAATTATGTTCATCCGCGGATGTATTTACGAACATACATGACCTTCTACGCACGCGCGATTGTCCTCGCGCATGCGTGACTGTCTACGCGCATGCGCAGTAGTTGTTTGCAGCATCCACAAACTTCTGCTTAAAATAATAAGCATTTTCAAACATGCGCCATCTTCTGCGCACGCGTTAGTGTCTTTTGAAGCATGAATGAAATTCTGTTCACACGCAGAAGCTTTTACGAACCTACGTTACTTTCTGCGCACGCGCGGCTGTTCTCGCGCAAGCGTGACTGTCCTCGCGCATGCGCGGGAGTCTTTTGTAGCACCCGCAAACTTTTGTATAAAAGTGAAATCATTTTCGAACATGCGCCATCATCTGCGCACGTCCTAGTGTCTTTTGAAGCACGGACGAATTAATGTTCACACGTGGAAGCATTTATGAACATACGTGATCTTCTAAGCATGCGCGGCTTTGTCGCGCATGCGCGGAAGTCTTCGCGCACGCGCGAGAGTCTTTTGCCGCATCAGCAAATTTCTGCATAAAATTGTAAGCATTTTCGACCATGCACCATCCTCTACGGACGGGTTCCAATAGCGCACGCGTGTTGTTAATTGGTCAGTTAGAACACTAGGACCTTCTGATTGGTCAACTGTGCTGGTTACCTTAAGCATCGGGCGATATATGTGGTTGTGTGCTATCGGGCTCGTGGGTTAACGGGATCCTTCCATCCTTTGCACACGTGCTAATCTTTTGAAGCATGGACGAACTTCTGTTCACCCGCTTAAGTAATTACGTTACGAACATACGTTACCTTCTGCACACGCGCGGCTGTCTTCAAGCATGCGCCAACCTCTGCAAATGCGCGGGAGTCTCTTGCCGCATCCGCAATTTTCTGTTAAAGAGTGGAAGCATTTTTGAAAATGCACCGCCTTCTGCGCACGCGTTATTGTCTTTTGAAGCACGGACGAACTTCTGTTTATCCGTGGAAGTATTTACGAACATACTTTACCTTCTGCGCACGCGCGGCTGTCTTCACGCATGCGCGCGAGTCTTCGCTCATGCGCCAACTTCTGTGCATGTGCGGGAGTTTTCGCGCATGCGTGAGAGTCTTTTGCATCATCTGCAATCTTCTGCTTAAGGATGCTTTTCCATGCAGTGTAAGATGCGTACGCGCGTACTGCTGCGTATCTTGCGTTTTCTAGTAATATGCTAGAACTTAGAGTGCATCTCGATAGAGAAAGAAATAGCGGAACAGTAACGGAAGGGAAACTAGGTTGAAGGTTAACTAATCAGAATGATTCCGTTCAATTTCATTCCGCTTTTTTGTAGCTGGGTTCTCCATGATAAACATAATAAACGGAACGGAAACGAAATAGAAGACATAACATACCCGTTATTGCATACATAGGGCCTAACACTTTGTTGATAGAT
This sequence comes from Camponotus fellah, assembly GCA_030586385.1. Lineage (NCBI taxonomy): Eukaryota > Metazoa > Arthropoda > Insecta > Hymenoptera > Formicidae > Camponotus > Camponotus fellah. Next base: position 1,020 of record JAPIVC010000802.1, on the reverse strand, counting down.
AAAATATAATGAATACTTGCCATGTCAAATGTAATAATTGTAAAATAATATAAATAATATATTATTAATATATGTTGCGTTAACATTTCACGGATAGGTTATGTCTCCTAATCCATCCTAATCTGTTCCGTTAGGATTAATGGATTAGCTTCAAAAACACAAGAAATTGACCAATCACAGTCGAGTATTCTTTTAATGATTGATTGTGATTAGTCAACTCTTAAGATATTGCTTTAAACAATTAATCCTACTGCCATTGTAGACGACGTGTAAAATGTTTGTCATGGGGAACCCGGCTACAAAAAAGCGGAATGAAATTGAGCGGAATCATTCTGATTGGTTAGCCTTCAACCTAGATTCCTTTCCGTTACTATTCCATTCCGCTATTTCTTTCTCCATCGAGATGTACCCTTACGTCATTTAAAAAATGCCAATTCACATGACGCATATTTCGTTAAATTTTGCATAAAAGCGTAATGAATATAACCAATAAAGAATAGACTTTCTGTTGTAGAACACAGCCGAAATGCTAAAATCGATTTTCTATTGGTTATTATTATTTAGGCGTATTGCTAAATACGCGCCATGTACCTGGTACTTATCGTAAAACGTGCGTAATCATCTGTCAGGTTATAGAGATAATGTACGATGAAATAGATGGATCAAGTGCATCGAGTATAAATAAAAAGTACGTAAATAATAAATAAATAAAATATATAAATAAATGAATAAAAATATATTAAAAGGTTTCACACAAATAGTTCCGCGATTAAGTATTCAAAAGTGCAAATAATAACAAATAATGAAATAAACATAAATTGAATTCGTAATTACGTAAAAAAAGTAAGATTTAGGGATTATTTTTTCAGACCTGACTATGTGAATCGATTAGCAAGCCGCGAGTGCCAGCTAGATCATCAAACCTGACAGTGAAATTACAAAATTTCGCATTTCCGAAACCGACAGAAGAATGGAAAATAAATGTTTCCCGACCTGACCACGTGAAACGTCTAGCATACA
>JAPIVC010000801.1:0-24916 GCA_030586385.1 Camponotus fellah | reverse complement strand
GGAAGCAATTTTCTACTGCTACTACCCGAGGAAAAGGCAACCGCGTCAAACAATGCCATCCACGTCCGTCGAAGAAATTTACGAGACAACACCTTGCGTTTGTAACATCGGTCCGACATGAATTAGAAATGTCCGAAGGTCAAAAACGTTCCGAGAGCATTTTGGTCCACTGGCGCAAAGTAAGGAGATATTAGAGTGTTGATAAAATAAAAGCATGGATTACGTCTACGGTATTAAATTTACCAGCGAAGGAATGATGCTCGGTGATAAACGTTTGGTTGGGACAAGGCAGATAATATAATAGTTGATGGAATAAAATTAAAGGGAACCGAAAGTATCTACGATTTGATTTTAAAAAATTTCCCAATCATAAAAGTATACTGAGACGATTTGTATAAATATCAAAGTATATTAAATATAACAAATGCGCATAAACGTGGTAACAAAATTAATAATCCTATTGAAATTAATAAAGGATACAAGTACAAATATTAATTGCGCCATTATTCCCCGATAGAAAGGTGGAGGTATAGGCGCGCCGCGTACGATTGAAGGGGACAACATGATCGACACGTGCATTGGAACGATCCCACGAATTGGTAGATCGTTTGCGATTGCTGGACACCTCGCCTCGGAGTCGGCAACAATGTCACGATGATGAAACCTTGTCAATTGTCGAAGAACTTCGCGAATCCGGCATTATTATAAATTAAACTATGCGTTGACGATACGTGTCAATGTATCATTCCGTCAATGTTCTCGGTCGATTAATAAATTTGGGATTATCGCGGGGAACATCGAATAGTTTGTACTATGAATGGAATGGATTATTGAGAAATTACGTTCGCGATAACGCTCTCTGCCAGACTACTACCGACTTTGATGCAAGGTCGCGCGAGATTCAACGCGTAGCGCAAACCGGAAACTGACACTGACGTTGTCAACCAACGATACGTGGATAAACTTTTGAGAGATCGACAGGGAGAAATTGAGAAAAAGAAAATTATCATGCTCGAAACAAACGAAGCGCTGCGAACAATGATGGACGAGATAAAGAATGTGCTGAGATATGCAACATCTGACCGACACAGTAGCGAGACATACGGATATACTAATGTCGCAATATTAATTATGCCTCGATCAAACGTGCGAGAGAACAAAATACATCCGAAAAGCGACACCTGGTCGAGGAATTGCATGCTCCGGCGAGAAGAAATTTTCCACGAAGACGCGTCATTGGTATGCGGATATGACGATCTGTGGCAGGACGTGGTCGACATGCGTTCGTACTCTCGACTCAACAAGGGTCATAAATACATACTCACGATTATCGATTTTGAGCAAGTATGCGTGGGCCGTACCGCTCAAGAGTAGGAGGGAGGAACGAAATGTCGGAAACGATCGCAAAATTATCGGAGATGATAAAAGGTGTCCGAAAAATTTTCAAACCGATAGAGGAAAAGAATTTACAACTCGAATGTGCAGAAACTCATGAAGAAACATAACATTAATCATTACTCGACATATTCTGTTATGAAAGCTTCGATCGTAGAACGATTCAACCGTACTTTAAAAAGTAATATTAAGCTAAGATTTTGAAAGATAAATATATTAATGAGACGATGTAATGATTTCGCTGGATGTTGCCGCATTATTTACTAACATCCCTAAAGATTTGGTGTTGAATGCTGTCACTAAACGTTGGAATTACATTGCTTCTAACACTAAATTTAATTTATCTCAGTTTTTGTACGCGATAGAAACGGTTTTGGATTCCACTAGTTTAATGGACAGTTTTACAAACAGATTTTCGATAGTCCTATGGGGTCCCCTGTCTCCTATTTTGGCTGACATCGTTATGGATGATTTGGAAACACATTGTTTGAGTCAGTTAAGTTTAAATGTTTCGTTGTATTATAGATATGTTGATAAATTTTTACTATTGTTCCACGCTCAAAGATTGACGAGTTGTATCGGACTTTCAATGCTTATCATCAACGTTTGACATTTACATACAGAGACTAAGTCTGATTTTTCATTAATTTTTGGATACCATGGTTATTCGTTCTGACCGTCGGCTTCTGACCGATTGGTATAGAAAGCCTACTTGTTCTAATAGATACATTAATTTTCATTCTAAGCATCCGTTTAAATATAAAATGAACACAATTTATAATCTTGTCGATCGCGCTATTTTATTATCTGACGTCCGATTTCATTAAGAATATCGATATTGTTAAACAGATTCTTTCCAACAATTGTTTTCCAGATCAAATTATTAACCGTTACGTTAAAAGAAGACTTGATTTTTTAAAACATCGTGACAATGAAAATACAAATTCTGAGAGTGATAATGCGGCTACACCTTGTTATATTTCTTTACCGTTTGTGGAGGGCGTTAGTGATGAGATTAGCCGCATCTTTAGTAATATAGGTCTTAGTGTCGTCTATAATGTACCGAAAAAACTTAACGTTTTGATTAAACGCGGAAAAGATAGATTGCCTACTAACAACAGGACCGAAGTCGTGTATAAATTAAATTGCAAAGATTGTAATAATTCATATATAGGCCAAACGAAAAGACACTTAGGCACTCGTGTTAAAGAACATTTTAACAATATAAAATTGCACGAAAGCAATCTATCTGTGATTAGTAAACATAAATTAGAATTCAACCATGACTTCGATTGGTCAATACCGATTATTTTACACAACGAAAAACATTTGAGAAGAGAGAAATTGCTGAAATGTTTTTTATAAAAAAGTTTGACAACACGATTAACTTGCAAAAGGACACTGAGAGTCTGAACAGTATTTATGATAAACTAATAAAGGCTGTTTAGTCTCTCTCCTTGTTTGTGAGCGGTAGGCTGACTTGACGATCTTGACAAGTGACTTCTCTTTTCTCATCATTTATTGGTTAACTAAGATTTTGTACTTATATATTAATTAATTTTTTTTTCTTTTTCGTTTTTTCTCCTTTTTTATTCACTTCTTATTGTTTTTATGATATTGTAAACTTTTGTAGCTCACTTGAAAAGGACCAAAACCAATGGTCGAAACGTAGTGATTCTTTATTAATCAATAAATTGCCAGTGTGGTCGATTGAAATTACGTTATTTTAAAAAGTAATATGTGGAAAATGTTTACGTTTAACGGAAATTACAAATGAATCGACGAGTTATCTCGACTCGTTGCAGAGTACAATACGCGAAAACACACTATCGATATGCGACCTGTCGACGTCACTTTGGCGATCGCTGAAAAACTTTAAATATGGTGTATAGCAATTGCAGCTTCGACAAAAAATTTAAAGTAGGCAATTCGGTACGCGTGAGCAAATACAAGACCATCTTTGAAAAAGGTTTCACGCCAAATTGGACGACCGAAGTTTTTAAGATTATCGAGGTGCAGGAAACTAATCCCGCGACATTCATACTCGAAGATTCGCGGGGAAATCCCGTTGCTGAGGGATTCTACGAATACGAGTTACAACGCGTCACTAATCCCGACGTATATCTCGTGGAAAAAATTTTGCGGGAAAAGGGTGATAACGTATACGTGAAATGGTTAGGGATAAATCATACAACTCTTGGATTCATAAAAATAATGTATTATAAACATTTATTGAAACATATAAAATATATAAAATATAAAATATATAAAATTTCTTAAAATATAAAATTATTAATGTTAAAATATAAATATAAAATGTATAAAATATATAAAAATACAATATATACTGATTATGTACAAAATATACAATAAACAAAATATACATTTATTTACAAAGTATCCTAAAATGTCCCCACGGTAATGTATCGGTGGTTTCGGATACGATATATCTCTTATCGTCGTACGGACTCAGAGCAATTTTTGTCTCGCGGATCGTGTATACTTAGTGCAGTTTAGATCGTATACACGACTGCTGACGCATCATTTCAATCTCTTCGTTCAAGCACCGCGTGTAATCGTCAAACGTTATCGTTCTCGTGACAACGTTGCTCTTGACGCCTTTGACTTTCTTCGTATCCTTTTTCCCACTCGTAACGCGTACATCTTTGCCCTGAGCCTGACGAATTCAGTCATGGTATGGTGCCGTTATTTTCGTCCTTCATCAGATCCGGTACCTTTTTATTCAGAAGCGGTATACCGTACACATTGTCCACCGCATAATCGCTCGTATCGAATCTAGCGATGTCGCGTTTCATATTCTCATATACGTCTTCACACTCAATATGATATATGAGACTGTCCGTATCGGTACATTACTCGGCATTTGTCGCGATACATTGGCGTCATATATTCGTGATGAAATTCGTACAAACATGTCTTGGATATGTCGAGTATGCACATACCAACGTAAAATCGGTTTGTAGAATTTCACCTCGAGTTAGCGCAATTCCACAGCAATAAGATTTTCCGGAAAAAACACTTCTGCTGTGGAAATTTGGGTTTCGCGATCATCGCCTCTGCGCTGTATCGTCCGTTCCACTTTTGTTAATAATTTTACATCGACACGATTGCGCACTTCATCGTTTTGCCAAACACCGCATTATTCATTAATTTATATATAATAAATTTTTTTCGAAATCATTTTTAGCCAATGTTCTAAAATGTGTATTTAATTCTATGTAATTTCGAAGCCAGGGAGATTGAGAAAACTGTAAAATTCGATGTATTTTTGTGACGCGAAGGCCGTGATGCGTACACTGTTGCAGGTTGCGGTAGTGTATCACGTAACGCTTTTATCATATAGCGGTTGCAAGCAGCTTAATTCCTGCTTGCCAGGTGGTTTGTCGCGTGTCGGGCAAAACGGTAGGTCAGTGTGCGCATCGTGAAGATGTTGCGGGTACTCGAGGTCCACTTCGAGGATATAGCCTGTAGGCGAATCTAGCGCGATGGATACATCAAAATTGGTCACGTCGTCGACCCATTGAAAATCGGCATAGGGCAATGGTTGACACATTGCCCATCCGTATAAATTACATCGAAATACATCAAGTACGATGATGGTTTCAATGGATTGTACGACTCCATGTACTTGTTATTAGCGCGAGCGTATCTACCCGAACATTGACTCAGACCGCCGCGTATACCACGTTCGATGAACATAACCATGTCGATGTCTGTAAGTAGTTCGAACGTGATCTTTGTATGTTTTAACATGGGATCCCACGTGTAGCCGGGGAGAGTATAGTAATATGCGGGATCGAATCCGTAACTTTCGATACATTTATCTCGAAAGTTTTCGAAAATGTCAGCTAATAACAAGACATCGATTTTGAAGTACAAGTCGCTATATTCGCCTAGCGTCCGAATGGAGAATCGTGTCCAGACGTTCTTGGCGTGCGTGTAATCGCTCTCGGATACAGTTTCATACAGTCCAGGAACTGTAAAATGATTGGTGGTAAACACGTATCTTGCAACCTATCAACGGAATCGGTATTGTTTGGAAATACACCTTTTCGCGTTAACAAATTAAAATTTTTGATAGATAAATTTTGAAATTCCGATTTTAAAATTTTAAGTTTATCTTTATCCAAAAATGATGCCAATTTATCGAGACTCGATGCGAGAAATTTGAATGAATCGATGAAACGTAATTTTATATGATTTTTTTATTCTTCTTTCATACAAACATTTTTAGTAAACGAAATATATTTTTTCCTTGGTTATCGGTAATAACTCGATTTTTCCCTTCGAACGCTGTGGCTATTTCCTCGATAATAAAGTGTGAATCGTATATAAATTGATAAATTATGGAAAATTATCGGAATACAAAAAGATTCTTTGTAATTTAAATTGCAATTTGAATGCGCGGGACCTCTGTACCGCCCGGTCAGATGGCAATGATCGTGTATCCTCTTCCGCGAACGGTTTTTCGCATATGTGACATTGAGTGGCGCTATGGAATTTCTCCCATCGGACGTCAAATTTACCATAGGGACATTTGTTTTTAAAATATTTTTTACACGTAACGCCAAATTTTTAAGATCTTCGACGAACCATGCTATACAATCGGCGCTATGACGCGAATGATACGCCGATAAAGAATTGTCGAACGAACAATGTATATAATAAGCTATACTAAATATCCGATGATGCTGATACATTTTTTTCTTCCTCCTTCTTGGCCAGAACGCATTCCAAGTCGGCGTACACGATGAATGGCATCCGTTCCTTCCGATTAGGGTTGTTGAACTCGAGCCACTTGCCTAGTCGCTCGGCAATCGGACAGCACAGTCGTTCAGCTTTCCACAGTCGACCGTATGCGATTGCAACTTAGCGCCTAAAAGAAAATAATGCAGGCATCTGTAAAAGAAAAAAATTTAATTAAGATTAAAACAATTTATTATACAAATTATAATTAGTCAAATAATATAAATTAAACTTACCGGTCGCAGATATATTTTTGAATCTTGTGTTTGCTCAATTGCGAGCTCACTAGCCGGGATAAATTCTTGATCCAAGCGAAGTGTCCCACGCTATTGTCGTCTTCCATGTACACAAGTTGACACGTTTGTCCCGTTTCTGGTCCGAAAGACGTATCGGGGACAATGCTGTTCTTGTCTTCGATACCGTACACATTAATCGAAATGTCATTTGCATGTTCAAATTTCTTAATCTGATTCACAGTCATCGGAAACTCAATGTTCTGGAGATTCAGCACTGTCGCGTAATGCGGGTACGATGATTCCCGTTCCACCTTTCTTTCGGCGGGATACAGAGCGGCGACTGTCTTTTGATTGCACGTTAATCACTGCTCTTTTCATCATAATCTTCCGCGGTAACTTAATGTAACATTCCCGCAAAGGATTATATTTGTTTATATTTACAGTCAAGTTCAATATTCGCGACAATGCCCACCCGCTATCGCGTTCCTGAAACTCTTCCAGAGACGCTAGGGTGGGTTCGATGACGCGGCGCTCGTACCACTCGCGTAAATCGGACGTGCGAAAGAGTTCATAGTTTCTCGTATTAACACTTTTATTGGCACGTTTATCTCCAGTCACAAATTCACTATTAAATATAGTGTTCACATTACAGTGTTTTTTCATAACGTCTTGCACATGTTCTATCACAATGTCTTTGGCGTCATCAAGAAATTGGCGCGGTTCGATGTGATTATAGTTTATCACCGCACCAGTCGATAGGCGACTTTCGAACGCTGTATCAATCTCGTGCCACACAAGTCCATTTTGACGCGCACTACATCCAGCACCCGCGTGTATGAAACGTCCACGTACCGAATTTTCCCCTTCGAGGAGTGCGATCCGAGCAATCAGCGATTGTCGATTTCCGATCGATAATCGCGGTCGTTTGATTCGACTTTGCTCTTCCAACGACTCGACGCATCGTTGCTCCCACACAATGTAGTCTTCCAGCGAATCAAGCAAAGCGGATTGCTTTCGCAAAATTTGCTCCTCCATATTACTAACACACACTTGCAAAATTTCCAATGACTGTTTTGATGCACTTTAGCTATTGGGGGGGTGTGCATCTCTATCATAATTTATATACCGTCTCATGCATTGTTTTATCATCAAACATTCTAGAATGATTTCATCTTACAAAAAATTCCCCGTAGTACCATGTGCAATCTGACCTTGAAAATTTCGTGTTTTGTCACGTACATTTGAATAATTTTGATGTGATTGTATCAGAGGCAGCCGTACATTGGCGCTCGATTTTAGCAAATTCAGCTAAATCTTTGCCTAGGGATGATACACATTTTAACCTTGGCGGTTATTTTTCACGTTTGCCACGTACATTTGAATAATTTTGGCATGATTGCATCAGGAGCAGCCGTAAATTGGCGCTCGATTTTAGCAAATTCAGCTAAATCTTTGTCTAAGGGTGATGAGCATTTTAACCTTGATAGTTATTTATCGTGTCGTGTGCAATTTGACCTTGATAATTTCACATTTGAAAATTTTAACGTGATTGCATCAGGAGCAGCCGTACATCGGCGTTTGGTTTTAGCAAATTCAGCTAAATCTTTGTTCAGGGGTGATGATGTCATCGCAGCCGTACATCAGCGCGACAAAATTTTGGGGAAAATTTAAAATGTTGCGTCAGCAATAATCCCCTCTACATCGCAATTTACGATACTATTTGAATTGATATTAATTCTAATACGATTGCAGTATTGCATCAATCGCGCGTGTGAAAAGTTCACCGCTGAAGAAATATGAATTTTTACGTTCCGATTCGAAACAGTGAAATTCCACCGTGTAAGAAGTAAAAATGTGACACGTAAGATTTGCTATTTAAAAAATTTTGTTATTTATTAATTGTTTAATATATTGGTCTAATTATTTATATTTTATAGTATTCAACCTCGTCGTGCGGCTCGCATACTTAGAAGAAGTCTCTAACCCCGACGTCGTACAAGTACTTGGACATTGGATAAGCGTTGGAGCCGTATCGTACGTGGAGCTGATTCTCGGTGACAATCGAGGCAATCAAATAGTGTTGTCTTGTGCAACGTTGAACAATTTCTATAATCGACTACTCCCCCATTAAGGATTGGAGATTTAACGATCGGAATGCTTCAATTGAAAATTGTGAAACTCACATTATACGAAAATTCTTTGTACATGAAACCGCAGACGTTATTACATTTATTTAATTTTGAAAATTGTATCGATCATATGCACAATTGGTTATGCGAGAATACATATCTCGTTAATGAAAAATTTAAAAAATTTGAAACTGTATTACAACGTAACAATATTACTACTGTATGCGATGCTGTAAAAACGATACGCGAGAGTGATGTCTTTAACAGCGAATCATTGATCGATTGCGAATTATTAACATGCGCTGTAAATGATATTATTTACAATGCGTGCAATAAATAATTATTTTTATTCCATCTGTGATTTTATTTTTTTCCTTCCATGCAAATAAGAATAGTTGACAATTTTTCTCAACACGCTCCGCTAAAGATGTAGAGAAATGCTGAGGTAGATGAGACGTGATGCTCTAGTTGGAATGAGACAAAAGAATATAAAAGATATATAATGAAGAGGAGTCTGCGACATTAGAATATTATTTCTTTCGTTGTTCTTTGCGTTTCGTTACTCGTGTGTTAGTGCAATGGCGGAAGAAGAGATTCTTATCATCGATGATGATGTTATTATCATCGACGAGGACAATGAAGAATTAGGATCAACATCCATTTGGTTGTCATCGAAGATAACAACCAAATGGATGTTGATAATCCCGATGACAACCAAATGGAAATCGATCATCTGGATGAATCAGACGAGAATAGCTCTAATGAAGAATCCGAGGAAGAAATATCATCTTTAGTGGATTCGAATTATGTCAGTGATAATAACGATGAATTAAGATTGAAAAAATATAAACATTTAACCGTGAAAATAAATAATCTGGACATTATCACAAAAATGTGCCGCATTATATATTATTATTACGATGTGGAAGAAGGAACTAAGTATTGTTCTGATTGTTTTTTAAGATTAGCATCGTCATTTCGAAACGTGTACTCCGTCCGGAAACATAAAACGGATTGTTGTGGCCTATTAATGGGCACTTATTGCAAAGAGTGCAGAAAAAATCTGCATCAAATAATACCATGCAATATGTGTCCTATTTGCACATATTAAAATATATGGATAACATTGTAAGTAACTTACAATTTGTAATATGTCAAAAAGTATCCTAAAATAATTTAAAATCTAATGAAATGTGTGTCTTTTCTGTTCCAGGAGCGGCCTCCCCTGGCCCGGCGCATCATCCCCCCTCCCAATATATATTATATATTTTTATATTTTTTTATATTATTATATTTTATATTTTATTATATTCTTATTTTTAAGTACACACACACACACACACACAAAATTGTAAAAGATACACACACATTTTAAAATAAATTTTTATATATTTTTAATTAAAAAAAAAATTAATTATTCGCATGCCTCTCCCTGCGTTCCCATCCCTGCGTCTCTCTTGCACTAGTCATAAGATATCATCGTTGCGCTCTCTCACATTAATTAAGTCTCGCGGTATTATCGTTCTCTCTCGCACGCGTCGTAAGTCTCATTATCTTCGGCACGCGTCATTATTCTCTCGTGCTATCATTCTCTCTCGCACGCGTTGTAAGTCTTGCGATATCATTGTTGCACTCTCTCTCGCACGCGCTAATTGTAAGTCTCGCGGTATCGTTCTCTTTCTCTTTCATATACTCGTTGCCCACTTACCTTTGCATCGTCTTTCTCACACCATCTTACATTGCGTCATCCTTGTCCCACGTTAATACCATCCTTGTCACACGTTGATGCCATCCTTATCGCACACATAGCTAGCGCACTATCCTTTTCCCACACGTAGCACTGTTCTTCTCACATCACCGTCTTCTTTCCGCGGATCACCCTTCACCGCGCGGACTCCCTCGTCCATTGCTCGCGGATCCCCCTTCATCTCGCGGACCTCCTCGTCTATCGCTCGCGCCGCGGTTCCCCCTTCACCTCACGGACCCCCACGATCATCGTTCGCGCCGCGGATCCCCCTTCCCCGCGGGTGACGTCACCCACGGAACGCCGCAGTTCCTCCTTCCCCGCGCGTGACGTCATTCTCCTCGCACCGCGGTTCCCCTCGCGCCTCATCTCCCCTGAGAGGACCTGGGTTAGAACCCCTTAGTATCACTACTTATATTTTAAACTGCTTCGTAAAATATTTTATCTAATTGTAAACAAATGGATTACAATTAGAGAACGCAAACAAAAAATGCATGGATAAATAAATGTGCACTTCAATAATAAATGTAAAAAAATATATATAAAACGCAAAAATATATATAATATACATTAAAAGTTGATATAATTAAAAAAAAATTTCTTGCGATACTCGAACCCGTAACATTGGGATTACAAATCTAGCGCTCTGCTACTACCCTACGCTCTTCGATTTAAGGTCTTATTTACTTTCCTTTTACACGTCATCTACAATGGCAGTAGGATTAATGAATTAAAGCAGTAACTTAAGAAATTGACCAATCACAGTCAAGCATCAAAAGAATACTCGACTGTGATTGGTCAATTTCTTGAGTTACAGCTTTAATCCATTAATCCTACTGCCATTGTAGACGACGCTTTATAGAAATGTAATATTTTAATGTTTTTTATTTTGCAAACGCTTGAGAAGCATGTCTCCGTTTATTGGTATTCATTTTATATGATACCCAAACGATAACCAAACGAACACCGAATTTCGGCGAAATCGATTATCACACTGTGACCTGTCCTTGTGAGAGTCGCAGCTTAACCACTAACGTTTTTTATTAAAACTATGTAAGTCTATTTTTTTAAATTTATTTCTCTTCCCTTTTCATTGCTTATAATTTTTATATTTTAAAATCTGACGTCGACACTTTTAATGAAATCTTCCTTTTTTTTCCCTCCATCTTCTACATACATCCACAATTAATTTGATTTGTTATTCAAGGTGAACAAAAATTTTGTAACCTCCAGTCGAACATAAAGATAAAAAATAGCATCTCCCTTTAATCTGCTTGATGATCTCCATGTTCGTGTAACACCCGCGAGAAAACACACTTATACATCCACACTTATACACTGTCAACACATAAGATATTTAATTAATTATTTAATTATTTAATTAAGCCCATTTAATTATAAAAAAATTTTTATATCATTCTTTTTTTATATTTAAATTTAATCAATTATTTTTATATAAATAAATATAAAAATTTTGTAACTAAATTTCTCTATCAATTAATTACTCTATACTCATTCCTAGTCATTAAAGATCGCGCCCTGTGTAAAAGAGATTCCCTTATTGAAAAGAGGATCACCGAACGAATACTCGAACGGAGTAATAATGACTCAAAGAAAGTCGTTTACCTGTTTTCGAGCCTCGAAATTCGTTCGATCCGAATCGTTTACCTCCTACTGCGACTTCGAGAAAAAACATCTGTGCTACGTCCTTCCTTCGACTCATCCTTTTCCGGATCTGGATACAATATCTTAATTAATTTAAAGATGAATTACAAAAATTGTATCTATGTAATTTCTACATAAAACTTTCTTTCTTGTACTTCAATACAAGATTTTTCATGTTGGATAATTGAGAAAGTACCAGAATTAATAAAATTTAAATACCAGAATTATAAAAATTTTGTATTAAAACGCTTATTCATGCTTATACTCATTTTTAGCATCAAAAGACATCACAGATTGACTAAAAATTTATAATAAATTTCATCGATCATCCACATTATACGCAATAGCGCGTATTAAAGACTGCTATATTCCAAGTAATATACAATTTATTTTATGTACGTTTTTAAAAATATTCAAAAATATTCATGTTTTTAACTGTAAAACATTAATAAAAAATGTAAAAAATACTTTATTATAGTGCTCTGAAAAGATCTGAAGAAAAGCTATAAGAATACACAAATAAAAAAATAGGGATTCCATTTAAAAAATTCAAGATGACCTTGACAATGCCATCCAAGATCAAATTGATACGATCGGTAAATAAATCTTTTTAAATCCTACACTTTAAATCCTAATTTTTATTTGAAACAATTTTCTATAAAACTTATATTTTTCAAGATATATCCAGATAGTAAAGTCTGTAAAAAGCAAATCATGCTAAGTATCTGCTATCAACTAATGTCAGCAAAAAGGCTACAAATTTACTGAAGCTGTTATTACCAAGTAAGTTGACAAATTGATGTCAAAAATCGAGTAGAACTTGCTCACAAAATCTGACGCAGATTGATAGAAACCAAGCAAGATCTGCGCGCACGCAATTTGATTGCAGATTGACGGCAGAAGTGGGATAGGGTTTGCATGCATGGCATCTGATGGCAACAATCTGCATTTGATTCGATAGTTCCGCACACGGAACAAAAACCTCTAATGGATGTCCAGTAAGATGTCCATAGAGATTCGAAACCTCTCTCTCATTAAACGTCTATGCAATCTTCTATAGACATCTATTAGAGATTCACAGTTCCGCATTTCTTACTTCCATTCGACATCCACTAGACTAGTATTCATAGATGCCATTTGTCATATGGACGTCATATAAACATTAATTAGAGGTTATAAAAATTCGTTTTTGAACATCATATGGGTATCATATAGACATTAATTAGAGTCCCAGGCAGTACATATTCATTTTAAAAACATTTCAAATGTTTCTTTGAAATGCTTCATAATCGATTCTCCAAAACGTGATTGGTTAAAATGTTCACTTGAAAAATGTTAAACAGATGTTAAAAAATGTTTAACAGATACGTTTCTTTTCTGATAAAAAAATATTATCAAATATTATCTTCTCTGATTTAAAAACTGTTTAAAATACGCTTCAAATACGTTTTCTTCTTTTATTTATTAAACGTTTGCTTCCTCATGAAATTAATAAAATAATGCATTCATTCACTCTCTAAAAGAATCAAAAGATTATCTAAGTGAATCAGTATATTATTAGTGAAAACAGTAAATAAAGTAACTATACAGTAGAGCAATGCTCGGAATTAGTTGCTCTTTTCGGGCCGAAATCTGAGGCGACGTCTCTGATTCCCCCATTACCGCCTGAGGCTCGACAGCCAAGTCGCCGATCACGCGCGTAACGCTATACCTCAGGAGCGTCCGCCAAGCCCCCGTTTCGCCAAATCGTCATTAAAATTTTCGTTATTAAATAATTTTTCTTTTTATAATTAATTAAATATTAAAATTTTCATTATTATAATATATATATATATATATATGTATATATATTATATATATACAGGGTGTCCGTCGATTTTCGACCTTAACGAAAAAAATAAGTAGATTGGCTCAAATTAAGAAGAAATTATCTATATTGTTTTGGGATTGTCGCAATAATTACGGAAAAATTAAATAAAGAAGATCGGCCAATCTGCGTGAATAGAAGCGCGCGGCGACGAGAGTCGTCCCACTGTAATCCGATACTAGTCGCGCCGCGAAGCGGTGGGCGGATCGCTCGAGACATGATACGATATATCGCAATATCGCGCCGAAAAATGACCCGTCCTTTTAGCGGCGAGAAAATGATGCGCTATCATTTCCACACCACCTTGCGGTAGATAGCATGGTGCGCTTTTTTTATAGTGGTTTCCCCCATAGGCCTATTCCACTCTCAATTTGAAAATTATTCAAAATGCCATTACTATACGCTGAATACATCATAAATGTAAAAAATTAATGGTGACAGTACCTTTACAAAAATTAATTCGTGATTGAAAATCCTTCGATAAAATGTATTGCACACGTTGATAATGATACAATGATAAAATGCTTCATGAATCCTTTCTGCATCTCGTACGAAAGCGCACTGCTGGACCGATTATCCTGATATTATGCACGACACGCAGTTTCACATAATTATTGCACAACACATAAAATTGTATGGCCACTTGGTTTTCGTTAACGCCTGGGAAATGATTCCATGTAAATTGCGACCGCACGATAAGTATTTTCTCCCGCTAGTTCGTATGCCACAATCATATCCGTATATTCCTGCAGAGTGTACCTCATTTTCACTGTTAATTTACTACGCAAACACAAGATTTTTATTAAAACGTCTTAGCTCTCGCACGCTGTTATCAGACTGTATACGCCGGCAGCACGCAACTACAGCTGAGCGGACAACCATAGTGCGCAGGCGTCGAACTCACACGTACGCTTACACTCACATGTCCGCTCAGCTGTCAACTGTAATTGCGTATATATATATATATATATATATATATATATATATATATAATCTGTTATAGATACATATTATACATACATGTATGTTATAATAATTACCCAGACAGCACAAGATATTCTCAGGATCATCCTGAATATGTACTGACGCATCCAGGATGTCCCAGGATATTTTTAGAACATTTTAAAATATTATTAATACTTTTTATGAAAATTTAATATGCATACATGGTTATTTTCAGTTATGTAACATATTTGATATAATTTCGAAATTTTAAGTATTATAATAAAATATAAATGTCCTATAAATGGCCTCTGGATAATCACTGGATGTTTATAGGATATTTACTCTCTTTCATTATATTGGATGTCTTTTGGATTTCCAAAGGATATCATTTTCAAAGGAAATTGTAGTTACATTTATTGATATACAGGGTGATTCAAAATAACCCCTGTGTCTCTGAAATGACATATTATTGAGTCAATTCTAAGACGTTTTTTCTTTTTGCAAAGTTTTCGAATTATTAAAGAAAGTAGTTAACGCATGACGGGTCGGGTACAAGAGGCAGGCAGGGGCGACGCGATTCACTGTCAGACGCGAGCGCTTAACGCGGGGCGCCTGCTGCGATCAGCTGGTCGCTGCACATACAGACACACATGCGAACACATACATTCTCTGTCTGTCTGTCTATCTCTCTCTCTTTTATTCGTTCACTCATCTGTAATTTTTTTTTACGAGAGAGGGGAAAATGCATTTTATGCAGAGAGAGAGAGAGAGAGAGAGACAGACAGACAGATAGACAGAGAATGTATGTGTTCGCATGTGTATCTGTATGTGCAGCGACCAGCTGATCGCAGCAGGCGCCCCGCGTAAGCGCCCGCGTCTGACGGTGAATCGCGTCGCCCCTGCCTGCCTCTTGTACCTGATCCGTCATGCGTTAACTACTTTCTTTAATAATTCGAAAACTAAGCTTCGGACGAAATTTTGCAAAAGGAAAAATCGTCTTAGAATTGACTCAATAATATGTCATTTCAGGGTCACAGGGGTTATTTTGAATCACCCTGTATATGTAGGTAAAAAAAAATATATATATATATATATGTTGTATTATCTTTTTCAAAACAGAAACTTGTCATTCGTTTATCTATAGTATATGTAATGTAAACTATAGATAAACAAATGACATTATTCGCGATAGCGACTGCGTAAACGAATGCACCCTAGTATTCAATCGCAACAACTATATTGCGAACATGCTTACTGCTTACGAATACACCATTAGTAGGTATCATTGGCACTGATTATATCATGTGTCTTACAATCCTTTTACAAGTAAGAAAACATTAGGTAAATATTTTCTTTACAACTATAATTAAAATTTATTATTCATATTCGTGTTTTTTTTTGTATTTTATCGAACTATTTGTTCTTGATGATAAAATAAGAGATGAAGAACACTATGTGGTTAACTAACCTAAACATATACATGCTATCCAGCCCCTTGACCCTATCTCTTCTCTAGAAATTGTAAAAAGTCTAGAAGTTTATTTAAAATTCATAAAAAATTCATTACTTGCTGTTGCTAAACTCAGCATTTAGCAAGCAATTATTAATTATAGTTTAATAAGTTTAATTATTTTTTAATTATTTATTTTTATAATTTTCAAAATATATATACACATATATGTGTGTGTGTGTGTGTGTCTTAATACAATTATTTTTTTATATTATTACATACATATATATGGCTTAATGTTATTATTTTACGTTGTTTTAGATGAATGCGCTATTAACACTATAAGTGAATGAAACAACATAATTTAGAAGAAAGAATAATTCTTTTAAAAAAAAGTTTTTTGACTCCTTCAAACATCATTTGGACATAATTTGGATAAAGATTAGATGAATAAGCTGTTATAGATAAATATTAGGTGTACAAATAAGTTTCCGCGGTTTTTTATAAAAAATTAGGAATTTATTGTGAAGGAACGGTACATTACGTTTTATTCAAAATATTTTCCATCACTTGCCACTACTTTTCTCCATCTTTCTGGCAGCATTCGGATACCACGTCGGAAAAACTCTTCATCTTTTGACGCTATCCACAAATCTACCCAATTTTTGGTATCTTCATATGATGTAAAGCGCTGCTCAGACAGACCATGTGCCATCGACCGGAACAGGTGATAATCAGAAGGGGCTAAGTCTGGTGAATATGGCGGGTGGGGTAAAACTTCCCACTTGAGTGTTTCCAAGTAAGTTTTTACCGCCGCCGCAACATGTGGACGAGCATTATCGTGTAGGAGAAATAATTTTGTCGTGTCTGGAGTAGTAATGGGCGCGTTTTTCCTTGAGTGCCCGACTCAATCTCATTAATTGTGTTCGGTAGAGAGCTCCAGTAATGGTTTTGCTCGGTTTGAGCAACTCATAATGCACGACACCAAGCTGATCCCACCAAATACACAGCATGAGTTTTTTTCCATGAATATTCGGCTTAGCTGTCGATGTTGATGGTTCGCCGGGCTTAACCCATGACTTTCTCTTCTTTGGGTTATCATAGTGGATCCATTTTTCGTCACCAGTGACTATACGATGCAAAAACTCTTTTTTTATGCCTGGCAAGCAGCATTTCGCTCATGCATAATCGGCGTTCAACATCTCTCGGCTTTAGTTCATATGGAACCCAATTTCCTTGTTTTTGAATCATTCCCAACGATTTTAAACGATGTGAAATTGCTTGTTGAGTCACTTGTAATGTAAGTGCAAGTTCTTTTTGCGTTTGGGACGAATCTTCCTCCAATAATACTGCCAATTCCATGTCTTCGTACACTTTCGGCCTTCCACTGCGTTGTTTGTCCTCCACGTCAAACTCACCGTTCTTAAATTTTGAAACCACTCCTGACAACTTCTCCACTTAAAGCAGCCTCACCATATGCTTCTAGAAGCAATCGATGCGCCTCAGCTGCAGATTTTTTTAAATTAGAAGTAAATCAAAAGTTCCCGCAAATGACGCTTATTCGGCACAAAACTTGACATTTTCGCACGAAAAAAATTACGTGATGCTGATACGGAATCGCTAATACTTCAAGGTTATGGTGTTGCCAGATGACGAAACTTGGGATATTACGTTTTACATCTGACAATTTCAACATGACCTTCTGGTGGTGCTATCTTTTGTCAAACCGCGGAAACTTATTTGTACACCTAATAATACGACTTTAAACATTTAGTATTCTATTAACGTAAAAAGTGTTACTTATAAAAACAAGTTATTTTTAATAACTAAGAGTTTATTGTTATGAAATTATTTACAGATAAATTTGTAGAAATATAGAAAATGTCGCGTGAAGTTTACATGCAAACGTACACTTTCTTCATATCGAATGAAATTAGTTAGAGAGAACAGAAATGATAATGAAATCATTAAATGATAATGAATTCGATAATAAACCTTCAACTTCTATTTTTATTTGTCAAACTACACAATCACACATTGAGAATTTCGTACATAATCACGATATAATATTAAATAAATCTGCATCAGAAAAGTCATTATCCAATCAGGACATTAGAATTTTGCAAGACAATTTTGATAACAGTAATATAGAAATTGATACTTCGAAAATTTCGAAAATTGAAATTTCGAAAATTGATTTTCAGAAAATAATAATATATCAAATGATAAATCAGATAACAGATTTAATAATAGATCAGATAGTGGATCAGAGAGCAGATCAGACAAGAAATCAAATAGATCAGATAATGAATCAGATAATAGATTAAATAGTGAATCAGATCAAAAGATTGATTTTAAAAAGTTTTTAGCTGATTGGGCTGTTAAAGAATGCATTCCGCAATCATCATTGTGATCTTTATTAAAAGGTATAAAACAATATACATATAAAGATTGTTCTTTTAAAATTCCACCTGATCCACTGAAGTCTTGTACAAACTCCTAGAAATACTAATATAGATATTTGTGCTGGTAATATTATCACTACTCAGTATTATTACTTTGGATTATCAAAAGCAATATTAAGTATTATATCATCAATTTCAAAATATAACCACTATTAAATTGTTTATTGTTGAACGTTTTATATTAATACCAGAGCCACTTATAGAATAGAATAAAGCTTTATTCTGCGAAACAGAGGAAACCTTTCATACTGTGCATGTCATATAAACAAGGTAAATAAATATAATACATAGGTTTCATCATAAAACATCTTCAAAAAAAAACATCTTGAAAGAGAAGCATGTTTGCCAACGAAAGAACATTACAGAACAGAACAATAGTTAGTTTCTCCTAAAACAAAAATATATAGTGTAGAATTGAGAGAGAGAGAGAGAGAGAGAGAGAGAGTGTGTGTGTGTGTGTGTGTGTGTGTGTGTGTGTGTGTGTGTGTGGGAATGAGAGAGAAAGAAAGAGAGAGAGAGAGAGAGAGAGAATGTGTGAGAACGATTTTCGTTTGGCGCGTGTCAGCTAACAAGTGTGACATAAATGAAGACAAAACGCAGAACACAGTGTGTACCTTTGGAATAAAAGTCGAGTATTTGAAAAAGTATGCACGAATGCAGAGTGTGGTCAGAGCGCGTGCCGAGAGCATCAAATCGAGTGAATCTCCTTTACTGTAAATTCATATCAATAAACCGCTTATTAACACACCTAATTTATCTCATGCTTTATCCCACATATTAATTTGGGGGCTCGTCTGGAATAAAGCTAGCCAGTTCGGGGTAAGGTAAAGGTGTGTCGCGGTAAGACGAGTTGTGCGAAATCGAGAGAAGTGACGAGTATCGCGAGAAAGTGATGAATATCGCGTGGTCGTGAAAGAGTCTACAGTGAGAATCGGTGACAGGTAAAAGGCGTCAGTGAATTAACGTGTGGATTAACTATTTGTGAGAGATTCGTGAGGGACAGCATGAGTGCTAGAACGGTGAGCGACTTATCATTAGGAGAGCTAAAAGACGAACTGCGAAAACTGGGACTATCAACCTCTGGAAACAAAAGCGAGTTGATAATCCGTTTAAACAGAGTAAATTCTTCTGGTATCTGGACTGAGAAACTACCAGAATAACAAGAAGCTAGAAGCACAGAAGATATGACGACAAATGAAGGAAATATCTCTAGAATACAAGCGCAATTAGAGAAATATTTCCATGATAGACGTGTGCTCGAGGAAGAATTGAATACGTTGAAACAAGAGTTTGAATCATTGAGAGCAGGAACAGCTCGTGCATCAGGAGCGCGCATTGAAGAAGAGCCTGGTCAGATACAGTCGAAAGTCAGCATAAACGCTATAGCCGAATTGCTTGCTACTTTTGATGATACGATGGGCAATTTTAAGACATGGGAAAAACAGCTATGGCTAGTGAGACCGACATACCGATTAAGTGATGAACATACAAAACTATTAATTGGTATGCGACTTAAGGGAAAAGCGTTGTAGTGGCTACATTCGAAGCCCGAGTTTCTCGAAATATCTGTGGAAGCGTTGCTCTGTGAGCTCAAAACCATGTTTGACCATCGGCCTAGCAGAATGAAGCTATGTCAGGATTTCGAAGAGTGCGAATGGAAGAAAGGCGAAACATTCAACGATCACGTACATCAAAAAGTTATACTTGGAAATCGTATTCCAATTGACGAGGACGAGATTGCCGAATACATCATCGAGGGCATACCCGACCGCATGTTAAGAGAGCAAACACATGTCAGTGGCCTTAAAACTAAAACAGCATTGTTGGAAGCGTTTGACCGGATCACATTAAGAGATAAAAAATACCACACGACGAAATTCAACGAGGGAAAGGCGCGGGTAGACAAAGGCGATGGAAATAGTGAGCAAAAAACATCGAAAAGCGAAAAGAAGAACTACTTCAACTGCGGCTTAGCTAACCATCTTAGCAAGGACTGTCCGACGAAAGAAAGCGGACCTAAGTGTTTCAAGTGTGGCGAGCGGGATCATTTTGCGGCGAAATGTAAAAAAGAAGCGGAGGTAAAAAATACTTATGTTGCGACAAAAATAATTCAAACGAAATGTCATAAAGAAATTGCGATCAACGGTTGCAAAATTATCGCTTTAATTGATACAGGAAGCGATTTATGTCTCATACGCACGGATCAATACATTGAGTTAGGATCGCCTCGATTAGAGAATAAAGAAACGCGATTTCGTGGCGTAGGAATAAATGAAAATGTAACGCTAGGAGAATTTCGTGCGGAATTAACAATCGACGGGCGTTCTTATCCTATTCTCATTCGAGTTGTGTCTAACGATACGATAACTTATAAATTTCTTATTGGCATCGATTTCTTAAATACGGTTGAATTACGCGTAAAGAACGGAAATGTATCGATTAATTCTTTGGAAAAGATAATTAATAATAAACATGAAGACTTGCCTGAAATATTTCAAATAAATTTAGAATGCGAGAAAACCGACGAAGTGGACGTGACGCACATTACAGACGACAAACATCACTTAGCTCTTGTTATGCGTAACTACCATCCTCTTAAAGTTAAAGAAACGAACGTTAAGATGTCTATAGTTTTGAAAAATGAAGAGCCAGTATATCAAAGGGCTCGACGATTATTGCCGTTAGAGAAGGAAAAAGTAAATGAGCATATTAGCACGTGGATTCGAGATGGCATTGCACAGCCTTCTCTTTCTGATTATGCAAGTCTCGTAGTTTTGGTAAAAAAGAAGGACGGAAGTACTAGATTGTGTGTCGATTATCGACAACTTAATAAAAAGATTATACGCGATAGATATCCACTTCCACTCATAGAAGACCAATGAGATCTTTTGCATAACGCGAGATATTTTAGTACGTTAGATTTGAAAAACGATTTTTTTCATGTTCTAGTAGATAAAGAGAGTCAAAAATATACAGCTTTTATAGTTCCTGATGGACATTATGAATTCTTAAAAGTACCCTTTGGTCTTTGCAACTCACCATGAATTTTCCAACGATTTATAAATGCAACTTTTAAAGATGCGATTCGCAATAAAATAGTGCTAGTTTATTTAGATGATTTGATAATTTCTTTCGCAAACAGAAATATGGGAATAAAGAATTTAGAAATAGTATTAAAGATCGCGAGCGAGACAGGACTAATAATAAATTGAAAGAAGTGTTGCTTTTTACAGAGCAGGGTAGAATTTCTTGGACATATGGTGGAAAATGATCGAGTATATCCGTTCATAAGATCGAAGTATATAAATTCCCAGAGCCAACTAATGTAAAACAAATGCAGAGTTTCCTCGGTCTGAGTGGTTATTTCAGAAAATTTACCGAAGTATTCAATCATAGCACGTCCTTTGACTAATTTGCTTAAATCAAATGCGAAATTTCAATTTGGAGAAGAGGAGAAACAGGCGTTTAATTGTTTGAAAGAAATTTTGTGCCATAGACCTGTGTTACGTCTATATAAATTAGGTGCGGAAACAGGGTTACATACCGATGCGTCGATTGATGGATATGGTGCGATTTTATTACAAAAAGATAATGAAGATAATAAATTCCATCCCATTTATTATTCAAGCGGCAAAACATCCCCTGCAGAACGATGTTATACAAGTTATGAATTAGAACAAGTTATGAATTAGAAGTGCTTGCTATTGTTAAAGCATTAATAAAATTCGTATCTATTTGCTAGGAATATCGTTTAAAATAATAACAGATTGTCGCGCATTTACATTAACTATGCATAAAAAAGACTTATGCGTGCGTGTAGCCCGATGGGCTTTACTTTTGGAAGAATATAATTATACCATTGAGCATAGACCTGGAAAAAATATGACACGTAGATGCATTGAGTTGCAATCCTTTTTCAGTCTGTATGATTATAGACGAGCGTGATAATTTAACTGTAAAATTTAGACGAGCACAACAAGATGATGATGATGTAAAGAAAATGTTTAACGCAATAAAAAAAGGAAGTAATGATAATTATGTGATAAAAAATGGTTTGCTTTTTAAAAAGCATAACGCAGATGTTTTATTAGTAGTACCAAAAACAATGCGCATACAAGTCATTAAACGATAGAGGACATTTTTCATTTGCGAAAACAGAAGCGTTATTATTAAGAGACTGCCGAAGAGATTGAGATTGGATGCCGAATATAAAAGCAAAAATTGAAAAAGTAGTAAAAAATTGTGTGGCTTGCATTTTAGCTGAGAAAAAACAAGGTAAACAAGAAGGATATTTGAATGTAATTGAAAAGGGTGAATTACCGTTGGATACGTACCATCGATCATATGGGACCGTTACCCTCTACGAGAAAAAATTATAAATACATCTTTGTTGTAGTAGATGCGTTCACTAAATTTGTATGGCTATATGCTACTAAGACTACAAATGCGACCGAAGTTATCAGTAAACTCAGAAAGCAATCAGTTATTTTTGGAAATCCACGAATAATCTCCGATCGCGGTGCGGCTTTTACATCTAAAGAATTTATTGATTATTGTTCGACAGAAAATATAATTCATGTATCTACAACCGGAGTCTCATGCGAATGGACAAGTAGAGCGCGTAAATCGAGTTTTGATACTATTACTAAGTTTTCAGATCCTAAGCGTGAAAAATGGTTTAAATTTCTTGATTCAGTTCAATTATATTTAAATTCTACATTACAAAGAAGTATTAATACAACCATTTCATTTATTGTTTGGAACTTATGTGCGTATGCGAGAAGATCCTCAAATTCGAGAATTGTTAGAAAAGGAATGGATCGACGATTTTCAAAACAGCCGTAATGACTTACGTAGACAAGCGAAAGAATGTATTACGAAAATTCAGCGCGAAAACCGAATGACTTTTGATAAAAAGCGAAAAGCGGCTTTAAAATATAAAAAAAACAATTTAGTAGCGACAACTTTATAAAGCGTACACAGCTAGTCCTGGTTTAAAACTAGCAAATAAGTATCTCGGTCCATACAATATATCAAAAGTATTACGCAACGATCGTTACATTGTGCACAAAGTGGGTGAGTGGCTGAAGGACCATTAAAAACATCTACATCCGCAGATTACCTTTCCGCAGAAATCAAGATAGATTATGCGAGCGATGACTCCGAGTTTGAAATCGAAAACGAAGACGTTCGGGAATGAACGTCCGTGCAGAATGGCCGAATGTAGGGTTGAGAGAGAGTGTGTGTGTGGGAATGAGAGAGAAAGAGAGAGAGAGAGAGAGAGAGAGAGAGAGAGAGGGAATGTGTGAGCATGATTTTCGTTCGGTGAGTGGCGCGTGTCAGCTAACAAGTGTGACATAAATGAAGACAAAATGTAGAACGCAGTGTGTGCCTTTGGAATAAGAATCGAGTGTTTGAAAAGGTATGCATGAACGCAGAGTGTGGTCAGAGCGCGTGCCGAGAGCATCAAATCGAGTGAATCTCCTTTACTGTATATCCATATCAATAAACCGCTTATTAACATACCTAATTTATTTCATGCTTTATCCCACAATAGTGATTAACCAAAAAACAAGTACAAAAAGTAACTAGTGATTACAACTAAATTAAGGTAACTCTAAAGTAAGTCTTTAATTATCAACATTTATAAATGTTGACGGGCCATTCTAAATCATCGCAACAACAATTTTGGCCAATCTTGGGATCTATACCTGAATCTAAAAAAATATTTGTTATTGGTATTTATTACGGTACAAAAAAGCCAACTGATCCAAATAAATTTATAAAAAAATTTGTTAATGATACAAAAATATTAGATGGAATTATTATTAATAATAAAAATATTCCACGTACAATAGAAGCAATTATATGTAATGCACCAGCAAAATCATTCATATTGCAAATAAAAGGATAATAGTGGTTATTCCAGTTGTACGAAATGTATATCGAAGGCAGTTATATAAATAATAAAGTGTGTTTTCCAGAAATAAATGCTGAACTACGAACAGATAAAGATTTTCGTTTAAGAAAGGATGAAGATTATCATATTGGACAATCAGTTATCTCAGAGATTTCAAATTTTGATCTTGTATATAACATTCCATTGGATTATATGCATCTTGTTTGTTTAGGAGTTTGTTTACGAGAAAATTATTATATATGTGGTTATTTAGAGATCTTAAAGTTCGTTTGCAACATAGAAAAGTTGAGGCAATATTGTTACAGTTGAAACAAGTAATAAAAATTATACATA